>JAWZYT010001500.1:512500-532500 GCA_034508575.1 Petrolisthes manimaculis
TCCCTTTGGGCTATGCAGGCAACATAAACAAACATGACTGCTGATGTTGATAAGCCAAACGTCAGGTAAAATCAGAGAAATGAGGAAATGGTAGTTTTCGGTAACAAACACGGCGGAAAACTGGAAATATTATAACCTGGTGTGTATTACGGTATGAACACACACATATTTTCCAAACTACATCATAGAGTCTCCGATAATGTAGATAGATAACCTTACTAGAGTAGAATGTTACACGCGAACATCTAATCCATCAGCATGATATCAGAGTAGTATAAAAACAATGACAGATAATATACTTGTGTTAGAACATATTATTTTATAACTATGACCACCACCTGTACCACCACCTGTACCACCACCATCAACACCATCATCACCATCAACACCACAACCACCACCACCAACACCATCATCACCATCAACCATCACCAACACCAACAACACCATCATCATCATCAACAAGGGCAAACAACACACAACACCCATGTTCCGTCATGAATTATTATTATAGAAACAAGTCAACACCTTTGAGGGTATTTTCTCAGGGACACACATACACGCACACACACACACACACACACACACACACACACACACACACACACACACACACACACGCACACGCACTCAGCAGGCAAAGGCAAAAACCACGGTAAAAATAGAAACTGGTTGTTGTTGGTGGTGATGATGATGGTGGTAGTGGTGATGATGGGTGTGGTGTTGGTAGTGATGGGTGTGGTAGTGGTATAGTAGTGTTCAGTAGTTCCGGCAAGAGGCAGGGTTGGACAGATGGGGTAAATACAGAGTTGCATTGGAACTTGTAACTCCACGCCTCACATGTGGGGAGAGAGAGAGAGAGAGAGAGAGAGAGAGAGAGAGAGAGAGAGAGAGAGAGAGAGAGAGAGAGAGAGAGAGAGAGAGAGATTTGGACAGTGTTAGATAGATGGGAAGGAAGAGTTGGAGAGAGAGATAGAGAAGGGGTGGGGTGGGGTAGAGGAGTGTGTAGGTAGCCAGTGTGTAGCTTCAAGGCGTCGTAAACATTGGTTAGGGTAATCCAAGACAATAGCACCAACAACCACCCCTCACCATTATCACTATCACAACCACCCCTCACTATAACCACTATCACCTCACCACCCCTCACCATTACCACTATCACAACCACCCCTCACTATAACCACTATCAAAACCAACCCTCACTATTACCACTATCACAACCACCCCTCACTATAACCACTATCACAACCACCCCTCACCATTACCACCATCACAACCACCCCTCACCATTACCACCATCATAACCACCCTTCACCATTACCACTATCACAACCACCCCTCACTATAACCACTATCACAACCACCCCTCACTATAACCACTATCACAACCACCCCTCACCATTATCACTATTACAACCACCCCTCACCATTACCACTATCACAACCACCCCTCACCATTACCACTATCACAACCACCCCTCACCATTACCACTATCACAACCACCCCTCACCATTACCACTATCACAACCACCCCTCACTATAACCAATATCACAACCACCCCTCACCATTACCACTATCACAACCACACATCACCATCCATTACCACTATCACAACCTCAACACCACCACTGCACCATTCTACATCATTACAACTATTGACATTACCTCCACTGCCATGTCAACTTAATTTCAATCACAACCAACTTTTTCAAGAATTACTCAGAAGTGGTCAACCATACTTTACAGCTAAACACACCGATATAAATAACTTATATTATTTTATTTTATTATCTCCGCCGGAATATTATGTTCTGGGTTCGATCTCTTACGCAAAAAGATGAACGAGTATTTAATAATAATTTAATATATAATAATAGAAAATAAATATAATAAAAATGAGTGAAATATTGGTGGCATTGTCCGTAGACTTTCACCCACTTCAAAAACGCTCTTCAAAAACTGCTTTGTACAGTATATAAATAACTTGGTGGAGGTTTGCGGTCTCCTAACGTTCTTGTTTAATAAAAGGTTAAGTTGAATCCTGGAGACTTTAAAAACCTGATGTCGTCGTTCGCTGACTATTATACAACCATCAGTAAAGAGTAGCCGTGTCAGTCATATTGTCTCAACGGGCAGGTATAATAGACAGGTTGATGCAAGTGTCAGGTGTCAAGGGGAAAATTTTGTGTTGGTAATTCTGGAGCAACTGAATCCTCAAAACTATTCCAAGCAACAGAACACTATTATTTTTGCTCTTCTGGTCCTGTTTCCTGGCATACTTTGGAGGAATCAAGGCACTCCAATGTACTAAAAAAGAATTACCACCTTAACTGATGATTACTGTGTGTGTGTGTGTGTGTGTGTTTAGTGAAGGTCAGTGGGCCGCTCATAATCTCAAGGTTTGTGGAGTTGACAGGTTCGAGTGATGTGTGGATTTACCGTCACGCCCAAGTGTAATTGACGAGTGTGTCACATTTTGTATTATAGGTCCTGTAATCATAACTATTAATTTATATGAACACTGGCAATATCATAATACTCATTCAATACTTGGCAAGACCCAATGATATACTTTTTATATACAGTATACATACAAAGTTACTTAAAAAAAAAAAAAAAATTACTTAAAAAAAAAAAAAAGTTACTTAAAAAAAAAGTAACTTTTTTTTTAAAGTAACTTTTTTTTAAAGTAATTTTTTTTTAAAGTAACTTTTTTTTTAAAGTAACTTTTTTTTTTAAGTATTTTTTTTTAAGTATTTTTTTTTAAGTAATTTTTTTTTTAAGTAACTTTTTTTTTTAAGAAACATTTTTTTTAAATAACTTTTGTTTTTAAGTAACTTTTTTTTTTTAAAGTAACTTTTTTTTTTAAAGTACCTTTTTTATAAAGTAACTTTTTTTTTAAAGTAACTTTTTTTTTTAAAGTAACTTTTTTTTAAGTAACTTTTTTATATATATATATATATATATATATATATATATATATATATATATATATATATATATATATATATATATATATATATATATATATATATATATATATATATATGTAACTTTTTGTTTGTTTTTTAAACTTTTTTTTTTTTTTTAAGTAATTTTTTTTTTTTTTTTTTTTTTTAAAGTAACACATATACACATACAACACATAACACATATCAACACCTTGTCATCATAAGGGGGTAATACACTTTTAGAAGCTCATTGATTCCTCCACCATATGCCAGGAAAAAGGACCAGATGAACCCAAATAATGATGACCTGTTGTTGCCTGGACTACTTTGACGAATCAGTTAGTTACTCCAGATTTACCGGGTACAGTTACATCATAACAACTCGATGCTCACCTCTCTGCACGTTCCAATAATCTTTAATTGACACACAAGACGTTCGTTTCTATAAGTTCATGAGTAATGTTAGTGAAGTCTATCTCCCTTTTTATCTACGACATTAAAATATATATGATAATTATTTACGTGTGAGTTCCCCAATGAATTTTTTTATTGTGCAACACAACATTACGAAAAATAAATTATATGTCATTTTAAGTTTGTATATTTTTCAGTATACATATGTTTTATAAGAGTACTCCATGGTTATATTCTACTCCTTTCATCTCTCCCACTCTGGATTTCCCCTCACTTTTCACCTACTCTATTCCACACCATGTACGTTTTTTCTTCGTGTACTCTTTTCTTCTGGTGTTCCTTTTTCTACTCTCTTGTTTTATATCATCTTTCCCTCTCTCTTTCTCTCTCTCTCTCTTACCTCTCCTTCCTGACTCCTCTCCCCCCTCGCCCTCTCTCCTTACTGACTCCTCCTCTTCCCCTCTCTCTCTCTTACCTCTTCTTCCCCTCTAAACGCCTTCCTTCCTCTTCCCCCTCTCTCTCCTCCCCCTACCCTCCATTTCTCTTCCACCACTCCCTCCCCTTTTCTCCTCCCCCCACCCTTCCCTTCCCTCCCCTTGCCGCATCAATGACCTCTCTCCATGCCTCTCTCTCTCACGCAAAGCAACCCACGGGAATTCCCCAGAGTTAACTTGATCCGCCCAGTGCTCTCCTTTTGTTTGGCCCTCAAATTCAGGTCGTCTTCCAAGTTAAGTCATGCAGGTCATCCTTCAACACAGGTCGTCCTTCAAGTTAAGTCATGCAGGTCATCCTTCAACACAGGTCGTCCTTCAAGTTGGGTAAGGTCATCCTCCAAGTCAGATCACTTTGTAAACTCCACTTGGCACACACCAAATGACCCCATTAACCTCCCTTCCCATATACTATAATCTTCACTAATCTAACCTAATTTCTTACACTACCAATCCCTATACTCTTTACACTAATCTAACCTAATTTCTACCAACACCAATCCCTATACTTTAAGCTATACTAATCTTATTTCTTGCACTACCAATTTGTATACTCTAATCTACACTAACCTATCCTAATTTTTACCACTACCAATCCATCTACACTAGCCTATCCTAATTTTTATCACTACCAATGCAGCCTCAACTCCTTGGTCAAGTCTTACACAACACACAAGGTCTTGCTATCTTCTCGTCCCTCGCTCCTGCAAATCCACTGTGTGTTTCCCTCCTTACTACTGCATCGCCTTGTTTTGTTTTATTGGTGTGTGTGTGTTGGAAGGGGATGATGGAGTATGAAATGATGGTGATAAATTAGTAAGTATGATATTACGAACGACAACAAACTAACTGAAATTACTATATGATAATGATGATGAGGAGGAAAACTTAACAACTGTAACAATATTACAATGAGAATAACGATGAAAACAATTATGATTACATTAGAATAGCGAGCGGTGACGATAGCAAAGACTACATACATAAATACACACATACATACAAACAGTACCCTAACCAATTCCACAACAGTCCCTTCCTTAGCCTCCCATCCACCCACCCACCAACCAACCAACTCCCCCAATCCTCTCCTTCTTCCCCTTCTCTGTGTAAAAGTGACTGGATGAAGGATTGATTGATAGATTGATATTAGGCGCCGCAACAAACAGGTCATATAGCGTCCGTGGAAGGTGATTGAGAGGCGGGAGGGACAGTAAATACAATGGCTGGGAGGAAGAAGGAGGTAAAGATAAAAGGGTTGCGGGGAAAACAAAAAAATAATCTCTAGGAATTATATTTGACAAGTGTTGTGGCGGTACTGTGGTGACGAGGTTGTGTGTGTGTTATCTTATCACTACCACTACTACTTCCTATGAGAGAGAGAGAGAGAGAGAGAGAGAGAGAGAGAGAGAGAGAGAGAGAGAGAGAGAGAGAGAGAGAGAGAGTGGTTATAGTGGACTGAATAAATTATGTAAGTAAGTGGGGAACAACATTGATATTAAAGCAGAAGTGAGCTAGTGTTGAGTATTATGTAACCTGTAGTGGCTTATCATAACATGGATATTAAACACTCACATGCACCTCTCTCCCTTTCTCTACCCTTAGCTCCTCAATTCTCTCTCCGTTCCTCCTCTATAGTCTGAGTGTACTGTATCTCCCTCTCTCCTCCTCCTCCCTCCCTCCCTCCCTCCCTCACACTCTCTCTCCTCGTCTCCTCCTCCCACTCTCTCCTAATCTCCTCCTCCCTCCCACTCTCTCCTCGTCTCCTCCCTCCCACTCTCTCTCCTAATCTCCTCCTCCCTCCCACTCTCTCCTCGTCTCCTCCCTCCCACTCTCTCCTCGTCTCCTCCCTCTCTCTCCATCAGTGGTGCCTTTTGTCTGGTCGGCAGACGTCCAAGCCCCGAGGGAGACCTTTATACACTGGCAGCCTTACGCAACTCTCTCTCTCCACCGTCTTGTCTTGAGTACAATGAATTCCACACTAAATACAACACTAAATCAGGTTGGTTTTTTTCGTTCTCGGTTACCTCAGTTTACATAATCGTATATTCTAAACATGGCTGAAGATACTTGTTGCAATTTTTCTGTTGTATGCTAAAATTTATCTCCTGTCCAATATCGAGACGGTCCAAATTTTCGCGCGCAAAATTGGGAAGTGCGCCAGGAATAAGTGGCGGCACAGTGCTACCAACCCTACCAATTGTGTTCACTTTACATAACACCAATCAAGTGGGTTTGTGGTTTTGTGAGGCTACAACAAATAAATATCGTCTACTCCATTATAATTCTCTGGGTAAAGCGAGTCTATAGAATGAATTAAGTAAGAGTATTGTGGTAATTGTAAAGTGTCATGTGGATACACATATTGGTTCTCCCTGGTATACTGTAACTATTGGTGATGTCTTGTAGCGCGGGAACATTATGTAAACAAACCCATCCTTGTTCCTGCTGTAGGCGCCACCACCATCCCTGCCTGGCCGCTCACACACACACACCAAACCGAACACATACACACACACAACAAACCGAACGCACACACACACACATAACAAACCGAACACACACACACACACCAAACCGAACACACACACCAAACCGAATATACAGGAGAGCCATGAGACAATCTACTACACTCAGTTTATACAATATAATAATAATCAACCTTTGTTTACCTTTCTTTATTGACATGCAGTTTCCACCACACCGCTGATAATTATTACGCTAAGCCAGCTATCTATCTATCTATCTGTAGGCAGTAATACACAACTATTGTCTCCAAAATATTAACAAACCTTTACACCCAATCATATATCATTAATAAAGGAAGGTAGAAGATGTTATTGTTGTCGGTGAATAGGTTTGCAAAATTGTTCATTGGTTAAAGCCAGACGACGATTTTATACAGCAAAGGAATGATAGTTAGTTAATTTTATGAATGAAGGGATGGTTAGTTAATTTTATGAATGAAGGAATGATAGTTAGTTAATTTTATGGATGAAGGGATGGTTAGTTAATTTTATGGATGAAGGGATGGTTAGTTAATTTCATGGATGAAGGGATGGTTAGTTAATTTTATGGATGAAGGGATTGTTAGTTAATTCTATGGATGAAGGGATTGTTAGTTAAATTTATGGATGAAGGGATGGTTAGTTAATTTTATGAATGAAGGGATGGTTAGTTAATTTTATGGATGAAGGTCTAGTCAATATGTAACCTTTCGTATTCTTGCTTAAGGACCCTGAATGTGATCTGATCGTGTATGAGAATTGGTGGCTTCTGATTCCTCCCGACAATGCCACAAAACAGACTCCTTCCATATGGGTTGTGTTTCGTGGCTGTATTTGAAGAACTCATTTACCTCCAATTTTCAAACTACATCACAGGGTCCCTTAACTAAATCTCTCTCTCTCTCTCTCTCTCTCTCTCTCTCTCTCTCTCTCTCTCTCTCTCTCTCTCTCTCTCTCTCTCTCACACACACACACACACCCACACAGAAAAAAGTAAATAAATAAAAATTGATGATAAAATAAAATAAAGCAAAGGGAAAATGACCGAGCGTACATACTTATGTGTCTGGCCTCGTGTGTGTGTGTGTGTGTGTGTGTGTGTGTGTGTGTGTGTGTGTGTGTGTGGGGAGTGAGCGTGACAACTTGCACATGAGAGGGGGAACACGAGGGTGACACTCTGCTCAACTCAACCTGCTCTGTGTGTGTGTGTGTGTGTGTGTGTGAAAGAGAGAAAGCGGGTAGGTAGGTACTAGGTAGGTAGGTGTGGTGGTGGGGGGGGTGAGTGACTGTACGTGAGATGTAGTAAAGATGTAGTGGGAGGGGGGAGGGGGGGATTATGAGAAGGGAAAATCTTTACATGCGAGGGAGGAAAGACCTGTATGTGAAAGAGGAAAGACCTGTATGTGAAAGAGGAAAGATCATTATGTGAGAGGGGAAAGATCATTATGTGAGAGGGGAAAGACCTTTACATGAGAGGGGAATAAAGACCAGCCATCATTATGTGAGGGGAAAACCATTATATGTGAGGGGATAAGTGCCTGTAGGTGAGAGGGGAAAAATACTATCAATATGTGAGAGGAAAAAAGACCATTGTGTGAGAGGGGTTAATTAAAACAAGAGGGGTGATGACACGTTTCCAACTTGACTTCCAAGGTGACTGACTGACTGACATCACGTGCTGCTGCTGCTCTGCTATTTATAACATGTCCTCCACCTCCACCAGCACCACCAGCAGCTACTGTAGTCTTGCCCCCACACCCAAGCTCTCATCTCTTGACATACAATAGTACACACTACCAAGGGCATACTACTACTACTACTACTACTACTACTACTACTACTACTATAATATTATCTGTACTACAGTTGTTATTATTACTACTACTACTACAATTACCATTACTACTACATACTACAACGACTATTACTATTATTATTATTACTACTACTACTACTATTTCTCACACTGACTTAACACCTATGCTATATTCAAAATACAATCACTACAACTACTATTTATTACAACTACAAAAAACTATATACTTATACATTTATTATACTTCACACTTAATTCAGCTAAACTAGATATTATGTTCCATCATCCAAGATTAAATACACAACAAAACTACATACCGTAGTCATCTAATTTTATAAGTTTTTTTTTTTTTTTTTTTTTTTAGTTCCTTGGGGCCTTAACTAGGGAGCGAGTATATCCGACGAGTGTTGTCGCGGCTGTGTGTGTATGTATGTATGTATGTGTGTGTGTGTGTATGTGTGTGTGTGTGTGTGTATGTGTGTGTGTGTGACCAGAAGAGTGCCATGAACTTAGTGCCACCCGATCGATACAGACAAGGTTATTATCGACCCATGTGACTCCACCTCTCTCCACGACCATCATCCACACACACACACACACGCACACGCACACACAGATCAATATGCAACTTCCTCCCCACACACACACAAAACACAAGCAAACAAACAAACAAGCACACTAAGTATAAGACCCCAAATGCATAGTCATGAACGGACCCTCACACACACACACACACCTCTGAAAGCTACTTGCTACACTTACATAACGCGATATATGAAAATATTCGTTCGATAATACATAGAGGATAAATATAGGAAACTTATACATTAATTAATAAGTGCATGAATAATCCACTCCTAGAACGGGACAACAAACCAAATGATTCTCATTCATCTACAGCCTCACAACAACAACAACAACAACAACAACAACACAGCTCAGCAACATTTAAGGAAGCTGTAATGGTGTATAAGTATTGGAGACTTCTGATTCCTCTTGACTATGCCACGAAACAAGCTCCTTCCATATAGATATAGTGTTTCGTGGCAATATCTGAAGGACTCTATTACCTCCAATTTTCTGACTACATCACAGGGGTCCCTTAAAACAACTACACACACACACTGTCTCACAAGAAAAATAACATCAATGACAACAACAGTTAAGAGACCTTGAGAGACATTCGTTGGTCATAGGAGGTCTACTGATTCCTCCATAATATGTCACGAAACAGATCCTCCTTTATAGTAACGTTGAAGTCGTCTGTCTGGTTTCATGGCATACTTTGGAGGGATCATCAGTAACCCTCTAACTCCAAAACACAACAATGTCTCCCCTGGTACAACTGAGAACAGACAGCACTGCCAACCAATCAACCAACCACGTAGTCAGGTAGCCAACATCTTACAACAACAACAACAACAACAACAACAACAACAACAACAACAACAAGCACCATTAAGAGTAAACCAAATGAAACCAAACACACGCCTGACTTGACTTGACTGCCAGCATTTCCTAGGCCATTGAACCATTTGCTTGCTTCAACATAGAATTAGGTAGTACTTGCTTTGAGGTCATTGCTTGCTTGCTTGCTTGTTTGTTTGCTTTCTTACTTGTCTGTTTGTGTTTAAGGGAAGAGTTAATTTGGGCATTTTTGTAGATACTGATTCCTCCAAACTATCTCCAGCAACAGGCCACCACCATCAGTTTTGTTAATCTGATCCTGTTTCCTGGCATAAATAACACTGCAGGAATCAATTCACACTAATGTACCAAAATTAAGGAATGGGTGGTAAAGTATAAAATGCGGAAAACAAAATCTTACCCCATTTTATATTTCAACGAAAATGGTGCTAAACTCACGTAAGAATATCGTCACTGTCCCACACAACAACAACAACATGTGACGAAAATTGGTCACATGTTTCGTCTATTCCCTCCCTCCCACCAAAAGAAATCTCAGGAATGGAAGAGAAATACTGTCCTAAACTACAGTACACAACCAACTTAGAAAATTTAAATACGTCAGTGATTATTTCCGTTCATAAATACACGGTTGTTTTTTTCGTTCATAAATACAAGTGATTTTTTTTTCGTTCATAAATACACGAGTGATTATTTCTGTTCATATATACACCAGTGATTTTTTCCGTTGATAAATACACGAGTGATAATTTTTTTCGTTCAATTCCTGTCAGTAATAATGATAGGTTTATGTGAGGTTTAAAATGCCTTGTGTACTTGTAGACTATTGCTTCGCCTATACTATACCAGGAAACAGACACTACCTTGGTATATAAAGTATAGTTGTGGAGGATCTGTTTCTTGGCACTGTTTGGAGGGTTACGTAGCCTTTTTTATGTCACCATCAAGAGATTATCTCCTTAAGTATGACCTTGAGTGCTCGAGTCATGTCCTAAAGTGACAGTCTGACACAACACACTTAAGTTATTTCAAGTAGTTCTTGTGTGTGTGTGTGTGTGTGTGTGTGTTGGGGGAGGGAGGGACGGGGGGTAGACTCGAGGCTCGGTACAGGACTTCATGAGGCCAGTGGAAGGAAAAGAAAGGAAAAAAACAAATTAACTAAAGAATGAAAGAAAATAAAGAAAAAAACTAGTCATAATTTAAGATTAACCCACTATTTTTTATCAACTCTTTATGTTTAAAATTGAATTGTGAGTAATTAACTCTGGACGAATGTATTCAATTGACACAACCCGCTAGGACTCAAAGGGATAATTATATAATGACAAAAGGAGCTAAAAAGTAGTTGATTATTATACCTTGTTCGAGGGAAACTTATTCAACTAACTAACTCGTGAAGATATATTATTCTTATCTCAGTATATAGGTGATGTCTTGAGAATCCCTCCCTCATACAACGAAGCTCCTCCAAGTGTCCGAGTATTGTGTCAGATTTTGGAAGGAAGCAGTATACCCTTATATTATTACCTTCAATAAATACGTCCCCTTAGATACACACAGATCACATTTTCCTGTATATATCAGAATTATAAATATACACAACCCAAATTTTATACAACCAAAATCAACGAAGGAATAAACTCTAAATCCAGATTGAACTAGTATACATGAAAAAAAAAGTATAGTGGGAGGAAGATTTCAAAAGATTTCATTCATTTAATCTCTCTACTATCTCTCTCTATGCTAAGCAAATCCTGCCTGCTGAGTGGGGATGGTGATAGTGGCAGTGATGGTCATAGTGTGGTAGTTGTGGTAATGGTGGTAGAGTTGACGTTAGTATATTGCAGTGGTGATGGTGGTGGTGGTAGTGGTGATTGAAGTGATGGTGGTGATTTAAGTGATGGTGGTGATGGTGATTAAAGTGTTGGTGGTGGTGATTTAAGTGATGAGGGTGGTGGTGATTACAGTGATCGGGGTAGTGGTGGCAGTGGTAATGGTGATGATGATGATAGTGATGGTAGAAGTAACAATGGTGAATGTATGGTGACAGCTCAGACAGACAGACAGACAGACAGATATACCCAAGGCGCCAGCAAACTCAGCCACACAACGCTGACACCACACTATACACCCTGCCTGCCACACTGCCTGCCTGCCTGCCTGCCTGCCTGCCCCCCTGCCTGCCTAACCTTTGCACACCATTCATCCATCAGCTTCACTCACCACCATTACACCATTTTCCAGAGACGGGGAGCAGCGTGTGGAGAAAAGGGCAATGGAAGGGGACAGTAACAGAGAAGCTACTAACACCTACCAACTACCTACTAGCCTACCAACACCACTGAGCTCCACTGTCTCATTTATAGTACGACACCCAATAATATAATTTCGGAGCCTCGCAAGAGTTTATGGGCTTCTAGAGACAGCCTACAGTCCTGAGGTTGAGGTATTGAATTAAAAAAAAAAAGATGCGTAGGAGAGAAAATTACTGTATAGGAAAGATAGGGATGGAAGAGGGAGGAATAGGGATGGATAATACAAGAGTGATTAGATGAGGGTCAGGTATAAGAGTCAAGTAAACATGTGATTAGTTTCAAAGATTGGGTTGGTGGAGTGAGTTGGGGTGGGTTACAGCTGTCATGGGTGGGGTAATGGTGGGGGGGATGATTGGGTCAGGTTGGGGACGAAATAGACTTGGGGAGAATATATAAAGAGGAAATTAAATGAGTCGAGATGGGATGTAGGGATGGTTAGGCTAAGAATTGGATCAGGAAGAAGGTTTAATGAAGAGGAGTAGACAGAGTGGGATAGATACGGAAATGGATTCAAGAGATGGAGTAGCAGAGTTAAAAAAAAGGTTACAGAATAATTGGATCCGGAAATTTCACAAATAAACACACACACAAAACCTCCTCGTTACTCACATTACCCCTCACAAAAACACGTATTGAATAGATCACAAGTTCTCCTCACCACTCTCTTCCTGCTTTCCTCACAGCGACGACGATGACGACACAAACACACACACACACACACACACACACACACACACACACACACACACACACACCACGATAACAGATCAGTATATAGGTAAGGTTTCACAAGCACCAGGTGTAAAGTTTCCTTATAAACATCCATTAATTTCTTCTTTTGAATAATGATGTCCTCTTCCATATAATGTATATACTGTGAAGCTGTAACTCTTTCTTGTTTTAGTATGAAGAATTTGTGAGTTGTTTATTATTAATACGAGTATAGAAACAGTGGTGCCACATCTTGCCAAACCCACCGGACTCTGTGCTCGTTACTAGTGGAGACAACTGTAAAAAGACTTATTCATAACGTACCCTAATTTACTATCAACCCTCTGGCGGTATATTCAAAGATTAATCCACCCAAGCCACCTATTCCTTCTGACATACATACATATATACATACATACACACATACACAAGCCGATAACCTTGATCATGTTGTGGCCATGTGAAGCTCGTCTGTCAATCATTCGTGTACAGCCTGGCGTGAGAGGAGAGGAGAGGAAAGAAGATAGAGGTGAAGTCAGATTACAAACCCCTGCCTGTGTGTGTGTGTCACTGACGTCACTTCCTCTTGCATCACACACACACACACACACACACACTCTTCTACCTCACTTCATCTCAAGAATTAATCCTCTATCCTTTCTTCTGGTCATAGTTACTAGTGCATGTGCCAGTTAAATATTTTGATTAATAATAATATACAGTGAAAAGGTTATAATAATATATTCTACAACACGTGCATATACTGTGCATCTTAATTGACAGAGTGATGTAGTCAGAAAATGGTGGTAAACGAGTCCTTTAAATATTGCCACGAAACACCACCTATATGGAAGGAGCTTGACTCGTGGCAGTCAGATGGAACCAGAAGCCTCCAATTTTCATACACACGATATCAGGGTCCTTAACTTTCAATTTTACAAGAAAAGTCGCCTGGAATTAGCGAATTTAATAATGGTTAAGAAAGTATGAATATCAGCGGACGACGACTACACACACACAGACAGACAGACACACATACAGACAGACAGAGGGCGAAGGAAGGCGTCACACTAAGAATAGTTTTCCCTTCACCACCAACACCAGACACACACACACACACACCCGCTGCCTTCACTGCTTCATGCCATGGACTGTTATATTTGTAGTGTTCTGACTCTGCACATAGTCAACACACACTCATACTTAGGGTCAGGATAACACACACACAAACACACACACATGCAGTCCTCTCTACTCCGTCACTGGAACTCCATATAGCAAACGCACATATATATATTTTTTTAATGTTCTTTTTTACGGAGGAAGGAAGGAAAAAGTTGAGGTAAGTGCCCGAATGAAGTGGCACCAAAATATTACTCCCTTGCCTTGCTTGTTCCAGACTTACAAACTCTGGCTGGCATCTGCTGAGGTTATAAACTATAGACGTGTATTGTAAGGTGGACACACAGATAAACACACACACGTATTAAAAGAAGGGACTGTAAACTGATGTAGATGTAGATGTAGTGTGTATGTGTGTGTGTCCTTACCTATATATTTCTATCTTTACAGGATTGAGTCAAGCTCATAATGTCCCGTTCTTCAAAGTTACATGTGTGTGTGTGTGTGTGTGTGTGTGTGTGTGTGTAGTGACGACTGACCACATCTTATAGTCCTTAAGTGTGTCTAGCCGTCACGTTACGGTCGCCGCCAATCCTTGTGGTTCACGAGCCGTAAAAATAATCACCTCTTATTTACGAGTCACAGTCCCCGCTCCCCCCCTCAAAAAAAAAGAGGAAAAAAAACAACACACACACACACAAACATACAGAACACAGACCAAACTGTAGGGGAGCGATCTGGTACGACTGCCTTCACTATATAAGATTAAACAACGAATACAATTACCGGTGACAGCTACAAAGTATATCTGTCCATTCCTCTATACGGTCAGTAAAATAATATTATAATAATGTCATTCACGGTATGGTCAAACCCTTGTTATTTATTTTACCTGCCAACTAACCAACTAACCAACCAACCAACCAACCAGTTACTAACGAACTAACTAACCAACCAGTTTACTAACCAACTAACCAACCAACCAACCAACCACAGTCACTACACATTACAAATCCTTTTTATTTATTCTACCTGCTACCTATAACTAACCAACCACACAATTACTACACATTACAAACCCTTTTTATTTATTCAACCTGCCAGCTAATTAACTATCTAACCACTCAACCACACAGTCACTACACATTACAAATAAATAAATAACTATATACATTGTTTTCTGGGTTGTCTGGGTTCGTTTGTCAAAGTTATAAGTGTGATCCATCCTACTATTTTATTCTGTTTGGTTGTGTTGCCATCAATTGGTGTCATTTACAATATTATTAAGGTCCTGAGGAAAGATATGAGGGGAAATGAGGCCATGGAGTGAGGGAAAGTAAGGATGATGTGTGGGCAAATGAGGTCAGCTAGGATGTGAGGGGATATGTAAGGATGGTGTGAGGGGATAAATAAGAATGGTGTGAGGGGATATATAAGAATGGTGTGAGGGGATATGTAAGGATGGTGTGAGGGGATATGTAAGAATGGTGTGAGGGGATATATAAGAATGGTGTGAGGGGATAAATAAGAATGGTGTGAGGGGATATATAAGAATGGTGTGAGGGGATATGTAAGGATGGTGTGAGGGGATATATAAGAATGGTGTGAGGGGATATATAAGAATGGTGTGAGGGGAACGAAGCTGGAGTGAGGGGAAATATGGAGAGGAAAGAGGAGAGAGCTGAGTTGAGGGGAAATGAGACAGGTGTGAGGGGAAATCAGGAGAGGAGAGAAATGATAAAGCAGAGTTGAGGGGAAATTAGGCTGGAGAGGGGAAATAGGGCATGAGAGATTGGGAAATGCCATGGCAAGAGTGAGGGGAAGAGGTGAGGTGAAATGAGGGGAGGGTAAGGTAAAGAAAGTGTAGGGAAGGAAGGAAGGGGAAGGTAAAGAGAATGAAGGAAAGGGGAAGGTAAAGAGAAGGAAGGGGAAGGAAGGAAGGGGAAGGAAGGAAGGGGAAAGTAAAGAGAAGGAAGGGGAAGGTAAAATGAAGGAGAAAGTAAAGAGAAGGAAGGGAAGGGGAAGGTACATAAAGTGTAGAGAAAATTCCTGAATGTTAGCCAACTTTTCAACTCCCTTCACCACCACCACCATCACCACCACCACCATCACCACCACCACCATCACCACCTCACATGACTTCCCTCACCAACCACCATCACTAGTACAATATATATATGGATTAACTCTATGGAATATATCAATGTCTCGTGTCAAATAACCATCCCATCGTTACTATCAACAATGACTGTACAGTAGACTACTCCAGGTGTTAGTGGTGGTGGTGAGGGGGGAGTGAGGGAGGTGGTGGTGAGGGAGAGGGGAGTGAGGGAGAGGGGAGTGAGGGAGGTGCTGGTGGTGGTGTGGGGGGAGTGAGGGTGGCGTTGGTGGTGGTGTTGGGGAGTGAGGGTGGCGTTGGTGGTGGTGTTGGGGAGTGAGAGTGAGTGGGTGGTGGTGTTGGTTGTGGTGTGGGGGGAGTGAGAGTGAGTTATTATTTCCAGCTGTTGTACCTTCAACACTGCATTCATCACATTAACTAACCTCATACCACAACTACCATCACCACTCCTACTAACTCCCCCATGCTGCTGGTACCATGCACTACTACCACTATACCACTACCATCATTACTATACCACTGAACTCTACTACCATCCTCATTACCATAGCTAATATTTATCATAACATCTACTCTCCCACCACCATTACCACCACAACCATCATTACCATCACATTCAGTTATCACCACTAACACACTGTACATTCACCACTAACACTACGATCACCACTACCACCACAATCACAACTACCACCAATTACCAGGACCACAAAATAAAATCTCAGCCTTGCCTCATTCCACGACCGCCACACATTCCGTTCAACACATAACAAGCAGACCAACAAACTTTACCACACACACAAATACACACACACACACACACCAAGAGCAAAACTATTACTATACGAGTTTCCCTAGACAGTTATACCGTACATATATACATACAGTATTAATAGATCTTCCGCTGAACCTTGGCAATTTTAACACTCGTAAAATATAATTGGTAAACATCTGGTCTTAAAACTGATAATGGGATTCGTTCTATTGGTGTGGACTCGTATAAGTGAAGTGTTACAGTTGTGTTACATATTTCTGTACTATAGTCAGGGGAGATTCTTTTGTTGGTGAGTTGGAATGTCACTCATTACTCCAAACTATGCCACGAAATAGATCCCCTCTTGGTAGCACTGAAGGCGTCTGTTTTCTAGTTTAGTTAAGGAGGAATCAGTATAGCCTTCCAATATGTCAACAAAATAATCTCCCTTTAATTAAGCTGTATAAAATTCTGAATTATTATATATATATTCTTTTTTAGTATTTTTTTTTAATAATTGTGAATGTAAGACACAAGTGATAAACAATGCATCCGGTGTAATGTAGAGATGTTTAACAATCTTGAATAAATAAGAAATAAATGATAATCAGTAATCATATATCCTTTAGGTGTGATAAACAGATAACCATTAGTACTGAATGAATAATGTATGGGCTATATATATACCTACAATGAATAATAATCCAGGATGTGTACAATGTTTAAATATAATGGTTAATCCTCGAGGCAATCCATATAAATGTAAATATATACTAGTGAAGATATACTGTAGGTTGTACTCACAGAAGACAGTGGTGAATCAGACGACCTCATTCTGCACAAGCTGGAACACTAGACTTGAGGGCAACACACTCACGCTCAACAATACAAGGTGGCACCGTTGCATAAGAATCAAGATAGTATTTACCCGAACGATTTGTGTTTGTTTGTGCCAGAGGGCCGAGGGAGAGATGGAGTTTTGATGTATATATATTGACGTCTGTGATTTGTGGGACGAATAGGCAGTGTTCACGTAGAAGAATATGTTGTATGTGTGTATGATGAAACAAATGTACTACGTCTGTGTATAATACAAGACGAGTGGTACTGTACTGTGGTTATGATGTTGGTTTGTGAGGGGAGACTTGGTGGTGATGTTTGATAGTGTGGGCGTGTGGCGCGTGCTATGGTGCCGGCGACACGACACGACTGAGGGGAAGCTGACGCGCGTGTGGCCGGGTGTGTGTGTGTGTGTGTGTGTTGAGAAGCACCGTGAGTGTAGTGTAGCTCCCTCACTCCCTACCAAAGCCAACCTTACCGGCCAACCAGTTGCCTGCCTTCCCCTCCTCTCTCCTCGCCTCTTCCCCTCCCCCTACCCTCCCTACCAGTCTACAACCCACCCTTCTTTTCCTCGTGTTCTTTTCGCTCTCTCTCTCTCTCTCTCTCTCTCTCTCTCTCTCTCTCTCATTATCATCGTTTCCTTCCCTTCATCTCTCCAAATTAATACAGCTGTTCCTCCCTTTCTATTTCCTTTTCCTTATCAACCGGCGTTCCTCTTCCACCAAACTTTTATCACTACTCTTCTTGCCCTCTTTCCTCATCCTTCTCTCTCAACCTCCACTTCTACTTTATTATAACCTCCTTCCTTCCTTCCTTAACTATACTGCATATCTTTCTTTCTCTCTAGTCTGTCACTCCTACCTGGTGGCTATACTTCGCTGTTTGTCCTTCCCTCCACACCTGTTTACTCTCTAGTCCTTAATTAATCGTACTATTATCGCTCCATGTCTCTTCTTATTATTTACTTTTTCGTTTCTTCGTGCTATACCCTTCCCAATGCAGGTCAGAAGTAAGGCAATCTCTCGTGTGTGTGTGTGTGTGTGTGTGTGTGTGTGTGTGTGTGTGTGTGTGTGTGTGTGTGTGTGCGTAAACTCTGGTGTCGCCACAACACTTACAAGCACCGTCTACCAGGGTTTGTTGTACATTGTTATTCTATTGTGTACAGACTTGTTCACTCCCAACTCCAACCCCCCCACCTTTCTTTCTGTTTTCTCTCTCTCTCTCTCTCTCTCTCTCTCTCTCTCTCTCTCTCTCTCTCTCTCTCTCTCTCTCTCTCTCTACTGGATATATAGTTTTGTGCATAAAATAGTAATAGAAGATTCGATATATATTATACTATGAATGGTTTTGGGAGCTAAAGTATAGCTTTTGTTTTGTCTCAGTTTACGTACACAATGCCGGAGTTTGTGTGTGACAGTAAATCTCACCCCCCCTTCTTGGTTGTGTGTGTGTGTGTGTGTGCTCTGATGATTGTTGAAGAGTGGGTGTGTGCTCCCCCCCCCCTCTCTCTCTCTCTCTCTCTCTCTCTCTCTCTCTCTCTCTCTCTCTCTCTCTCTCTATGTATGTGTATGTGTGCGTGTCTGTCTGACCCTGAGACACTATGAATGCTTGTATGAGGTTTAGTGCTTGCTAGCGTGTTAGATTGTGATGTGAGTGTGTCTGAGTGCGTGTTAGACCGTGAGAGAACCATGGATGTGAGACGAGTGCATTTATGTGTGTGTGTGTGTGTGTGTGTGTGTGTGTGTGTGTGTGTGTGTGTGTGTTTCTGATCATGGTTACGTGTTTAATTTAAGTCTTGACAAGCGTGACAGAGGAATGAAGAAGCGTTTGTTGATTGATGTAAGGTCAACTGTGTGTGTGTGTGTGTGTGTGTCATGAACAGTAAGTTTGTGTGTAAGATTGTATTGAATGCCGGAGTGCTAATGTAACCCAAGAACGTCAAATGTGAGAGAGAGAGAGAGAGAGAGAGAGAGAGAGAGAGAGAGAGAGAGAGAGAGAGAGAGTGTATTACCCGAGATGAGACACGCTGTTTTTACAAGTGTGTGCATGTGCTGGGGAATAACTAACTGTTTAATTAAGTGTGTGTGTGTGTGTGTGTGTGTGTGTGTGTGTGTGTGTGTGTGTGTGTGTGTGTGTGTGTGTAGGCTGTGGAGTGTTGACCCTGGGAGCCTATACTACAGCTGGAGGGGAGGGGAGGGGAGGGGAAGGGAGGGGAGGAGAGGGGAGGACAATTGAACAAGGTCTATATATTCTTTTTATTGTTTGGCTCACACTTCCAACACTCGAATCAGTTTTTTTTTTTTTTTCCCTCGTGGTCGTTAATATCAATTGTCCATCCTTGTTAATTTATTTTATATATCTATTCAGTTAATTTATTTTATATATCTATTCAGTTAATTTATTTTATATATCTATTCAGTTAATTCATTTTATATATCTATTTAGTTAATTTATTTTATATATATTTATTGATATAAGAAAAGACAGTGATAGTTTTCGTGGGTATAGAAACAGACCATCAGTACCAATA
>JAWZYT010001500.1:537500-547500 GCA_034508575.1 Petrolisthes manimaculis
AGCAGAGTATAAAATTCCCGGTTACACAATATTTGAAAAAGGACGAACAAATAAAAGGGGAGGCGGAGTTCTATTATATATTAAAGACGATCTTAAACCAATCCTATTATCAAAGCCACATATTGATAACATAGATACACTTTATATACTCATTAGAAATAATTGTGGGGCGAAACTTTTGTTAGCTTTATTATACAGACCCCCAGCTCAACCTGTACAAACCGACCGTGATATCTATGAGCAATTAAACGAAATTATTAACACGCAACATTCCATAATTCTTGGTGACTTTAATTTACCAGTAACAAAGTGGGGAGAACCGTTATCAGCTCATTATGGTCAAGATCTTTACACTAACTTACAAGAGAGCTCCCTTATCCAATTTGTCAACAGCCCAACTCGCGGAAATAATGTTCTTGACCTAGTATTTGCAACAAACGAAGACATGATAGAGAATACTAACGTAGGTGAAGAATTTACCAATAGCGACCACCGCATAATAACTTTCAGTATAAATTTTAACAAAAGCGACATAAAGTACAGCTACGAAAAAATCCCCGATTTTAGAAAAGCCAATTTCAACCAACTCAGAGCGATACTAAAAGAAACCGACTGGAAATGTCTGCGAGACACTATTGACATAAATACACAATGGAACTTTTTCACTAATGCGTACACAAAAGCGGTCAGGGATAGCATACCATTAAAAAACCGACGTTCAGCACAAAATTTAAAGCCCAAGTGGTGGAGTAAAGATATAGCCGACTGTTTACGAGCCAAAAAGAACGCCCATAATAAAGTAAAAATCACAGCCAATAATGACGACCGTGCCAAGTTTACAGACTTACGAAGAAAAGCCAAAAAGTTAATCAAACAGAGTAAAAAGGAAATTGAAAAACACGTTGCAAATCAGAGTAAGACAAACCCGAAAGAGTTCTACAGTTATATTCGACAAAAGAAAGTACTTACGTCAACTATCGGTCCAATTCTTGATGAAAATGGGGACTTTACGACAGATGAAGAGCGAATGAGTAGTATCCTAAATACTTTCTTTGCATCAGTCTTTACTATAGAAAACCCGAACGATATACCAGCTGAAACAACAGTCCAAAATGAAAACACCGAGGTTTTAAATAATATCAGCATAACAGAAAATGACGTAATCAAATGTATTGATAAATTAAATGCAAATAAGTCACCTGGGCCTGACACGATCTCCCCTCGCGTAATAAAGGAAGCTAAAAGCGAAATAGTAAAACCTCTGACTCTGCTATTTAATTATTCTTTACACACTGGAACAATACCTGATGATTGGAAGCTCGCTAACGTAACACCAATATTTAAAAAAGGCAGCAAATCTTTACCTAGTAACTATCGCCCTATCAGCCTAACCTCAGTAGTATGTAAAATGTTAGAGACAATCATACGAGATAAACTTACATATCATTTAGAGGAAAATAACTTACTCAGAGACACTCAACACGGTTTCCGCAATAAACGCTCTTGCCTAACGAATCTATTAGACTTTTTAAATGACATTTTTAACGAATATGATAAGAGTAAAGCAGTAGACATAATTTATCTAGATTTCCAAAAAGCCTTTGACAAAGTTCCCCATAAACGTTTAATAACTAAATTAAAATCTCACAGAATCCAAGGCGACACCGTAAGATGGATAGAGAACTGGCTAAGAAACCGTAAACAACGTGTGGTAATAAATGGCAAATCATCTAATTGGACTGGCGTTACGAGCGGGGTGCCACAAGGGTCAGTTTTAGGCCCAATCCTTTTCCTAGTTTACATAAACGACATAGATGAAGGTCTCTCATGCATAATATCGAAGTTTGCCGATGACACTAAAATTGCAAATACAGTACTCACTAACGCACAAACTAAAGAAATGCAAGATAATCTCGATAAATTGTCGAATTGGGCGAAAACTTGGCAAATGTCCTTCAATGCAGATAAATGTAAAGTACTCCATATCGGACATCGTAACGTAACTGCAAACTACTCGTTAAATGGTAATCAAATTAAAAGCGTGGATCAAGAGACAGACTTAGGGGTCACAATATCAAGTAACCTAAAACCCAGTCAGCAATGTACGGAAGTAATTAAGAAAGCAAATAAAACTATCGGCTTTATTGGCAGAGCATTCGAGTATAAGTCCAAAGACACAATCCTCACTTTGTATAATTCCTTGGTCCGTCCCCTTATGGAATATTGTGTCCAAGCCTGGTGCCCGTACTACCAGAAAGATATAGTAAAATTGGAACGAGTCCAACGTAGAGTTACTAAAATGATACCATGTCTACGAAACAAAACGTATGAAGAGCGGCTAAATGAATTGAATCTATTCCCATTAGCACAACGTAGATTGAGAGGCGACTTAATCCAGGTATTCAAAATAATCAAAGGCATAGACAATATGGACTGCAACAAATATTTCAATATCGATCAATCAAACTACACGAGAGGTAATGGCTGTAAAATCATAGGTAAATCTTTTAACTCACACGAATCCAAGAATTTCTTTTTTAACCGAGTCGTCAACTTATGGAATGGGCTTCCCCGTAACGTAATAGAATGTAACACAGTAGATAGCTTCAAACGTCGCCTTGATAAACACCTTGCATCTAATCCCCGACTTTCGATGTTTACTAATGAATAATTTTTTGCCCATTACAGGTGGCAAGTTAGCCAAATTTCAACTACTTTCTATCTTTCCTATAAAATTTCCTTGTGGAGTTTTCTCTAACAACTCCACAAGGTTCTGACTCCTAACTTTATTTCCAGTACGGCTCAGGCCGGAGGGATTGGAGGGTGGGGAGAGAGCCTTCTACTTTGCTATTCTTACCTACGACTATCACTGGGGAGATATTCATTCTCTACCAGTAACCTTCTAATCAGATCACCCCGTGTGGACCGTAAGGTCTGTTGTGGTCTGTGATTCTATGTAACTCTATGTAACTCTCTCTCTCACCTGTCCTCGTATAAAAATGAGTTCACCAGGCTGGCCCTCTGCCCTCACCATCTATAGAGTCTAATTCAGTCCTCCTTTGATACTTCTGATACTGTGATTACCTTCCTGGCTTGGCTACCTCACTTCACCTCACCTCTTGCTCCTTCCCTCTACTAGCCCCCCTCACTTCTTTTTTATATCTTTTTCATCTCGCTCTCACTCCTCCATCCACTCAACTTTCCATCATTCCCTTCTTCCTTCGTTTTGTGTCTTATCTTTCTTTAATCATGCCTCATATTTCACTCGTTTTTCTCTCAAAGCCTTATTTATAGTTTTTGCCTATCCATCACTTTTTATTTTCTCTCATTTTTTTTTTAACTAATCCCTTATATTTCATTCTTTTTCAAACCCCAAAACTTTTAACCTCTCTCTCTCTCTCTCTCTCTCTCTCTCTCTCTCTCTCTCTCTCTAGGCAGCTTATCCATTAATCAATCTTTCTCTATAAGCTCGATGCTCCACTTCACACACACACATACACACACACAGAATTATAAGTACCGGTATATAAATTATGTATCGCTAACCCCACTACACAAAGATAGGACCAACAAATAAGTAAAATAATTAGCAGTACAATCGAAGTACGTACGAAGTAAGAAATCCCTTTACTTAGTTATGCTTCATCAATCTTCAGAATCAGTGACTCGGACGGTCCCATTTTTTCCTCAGTCACGGCGAGTCCACTGGATTTACTGTATTTACAACTAAAAATAAAGAATGTCTATTTATCTTTTTGTTTGATTTAACACTACATGAAATACTAGATTTACCTACTTACTATATTTTCAATAATTCACTTCTTACCTTAGGAGAATGACCATTCTCTCCTCAACTAAAAGTGCACGTCGGTAATTGGTGTTTTGCTTTCTTATGTAGGCTGCAGTTAACTCCACTAACATTTTAAATGGTTCAGTTGTCATTCTGAAGAAGTCATAAAACTTATCTGGATTGTTTATCAAGTCTGGAAATAAATGTCCAAGGCTTCCAAACTCTGGCCTTTTAACATTAATTTCATGACTCCATAATCTTGGACGCCTATACCTACTCTTTCACCGCCTCGGCCACAATAACACCAATATTTCAGCGCGAGAGTTTGTGTCCATCCTCGTCCACGACTGTTATAACACTACTCCTACCTAGTCCCCCGGCTCCCCCCTAGTCCCTGTTGAGCTGGATTGTCAGTGAGAACGGCGCTGATTCAAAATGACTCGAGTCATATAACACTCCTTGACTCGACTCGACTCGACTCGCTCGGTGTAAACGCAGCCTTATATGCACTGGGATGTATGGAAGGGATTTGTAAATTATATCGATATTTCTTGAACTACAGCAGCAGACTTCTAAGAAAATCCTTCTGTGGCTATACCTAGAATATTAATCTGCCTTATCAACCAAACAGTTCATGGCCTTAAAAGTTTACTTTTTATATAATCACCTGTCAATCCCCCAAAGGACTGCCAGGGTCTTGTATCATTATAGGAGACGACTGTAAGTATTATAGTAGTAGACGATTGAGTATACAAATATACCCTACAAGAAAACCACAGTAATGCACATACAGTCTCCTCCACTCCCGCTTTCACCAGTTCAGCTTTGCTAACGTATACACCCGGCATAGTGTGAGCTACCAGTTCCGACTCTCACATCCGAAACACCTGCCATCAACTCTTACTCTTACTGGCAGGTGTTTCGGAAGTGAGAGTTCGAACTGGTAGCTCATACGATGCCGGGTGTATACGTTAGCAACGCTGAACTGGTGAAAGCGGGAGTGGAGGAGACTGTACCTAAACCAGCTCCTGTAGAAAGTAATACGTTGTAGATGAACTGGAGACTACTGATTATTCCACAGTCACTGATCACAATAATAATATAGTGGTTCTAAAGTAGTGCTTCCTGGCATAGTTATAAAGGAAACAATAACACTTATTAAGAATTACCTCACCCTCCCCCCCTTAACAAATAAACAAACACACATAAAACTGGTCCCTCATAAAAGATTACCTACCCCCTCCCCACTAAAACAAATAAACAAACACACATAGCCTCTTGCCACACAAACTGCATGGTCCCTTGCTGCATTATTACGTATTCCATCCCCCCACCCCCACCACCCACACCCGACCCCCTCAATCCCCTCAGAGATACGCCACTTCCCTCGTTATCACCATGACACACTTACACCACAATAACAACCACCACCACCATCATAGTCAGTAACAGAGCCAGTATTATGATAACACCTTCAACACTGCCACTTGATCCCCTGACCTCACTCGTTGAAACTGAGAGTAATATTTAAGATTCACTTTTTTTTTTTTTCTGGAGGCTAATTATCATGCCTTCTTTATCTGACTGACCGTCTTTTGTCTGTCAACTTCTGGGGTGATTGGGCATGGGTGAAGAGGGAGTGAATAGGAGGCACTGAATATTGGCTGTGAAATGGGAGAAGGATATATAGTTAGGGATAGACATAGGGACATAGGGATAGATAGATAGGTATGGACACTGACTTAAGAGATTTTTATGAAGATTATTGTGGCTATAGAATAAGGGGTCAGAAATAAGGTTACTAGGGTAGATAAAGTGGGTGAATAGGAGGAGGAGGAGGAGGAGGAGGAGGAGGAGGAGGAGGAGGAGGAGGAGGAGGAGGAGGAGGAGGAGGAGGAGGAGGAGGAGGGGGAGGAAGAGCTGGAGAAGTAGATGTGATAATAAGAAAGATTGATCTGTGTTGTCTGTCATCACCTCGAGTTAATTAAGGGGAGATTCTCTTGGTGGTGATTTGAATGGTCTCTTGATTCCTCCAAAGTATGCCGGAAAACACATGCCTCCAATTATACTAATAGGGGGGAAGGGTCTGTTTCGTGGCATAGTTTGGAGGAATCAGAGACCTTCCAATTCACCAACTAAATAATATCCCTTAAACAAACAAACTCATCATCATTCGTCATTACAACTCACTGCATTTCTTCCCATCCTGTATAATTTCCTCAGTTTTCTTTTTCTTTATCATTTCCTCATCTTCCTTTTTCTTTTCTTCTCCTTCCTAGTAATTCTCCATCCTCCCTCTCTTCTTCCTATCACATCTACTTCTTCTCCAGCTCTTCCTCGTATTGCAACTCCTCTTCCTCTTCCTCCTCCTCCTCCTCCTCCTCCTCTTCTTCTTCTTCTTCCTCCTCCTCCTCCTCTTTCTTCCAGTCACTTCCCCACAACGTAGAAACCTTCATGGCACAGAGTTGGGTAAAAATCACACATTATTAACGAGCAAGCACCTACGCTGAGTTCACCAATCCAATCTTATCCCTTCCTCAAAACACATCACCCTCACTTCTGTATACCTCCATCCACTCACCAAGAAGGGTTTAATATGTTGCATTATTTTTTTATTTTTCGACATTCTTCACTGGTAATGGCTATTTGCTTCACTTTGGTCACCACATGAAATGAAGGCTAGTGGGTGGTAGTGGTGGTTGTGTATATAGTGGTATATAGTGATGGTGGTTGTGGTAGTGATGGTGGGGGTGGTAGTGATAGTGGTGGTAGTGGTGGTAGTGGTAGTAGTGATATGAGGAGAAGTGGTGGTGGTAATGACAGATGTTGAGGCAGAGAGATAGGGTAGAGGAGGAGGAGGTGGGGGAAGGACAGACAGATATAGAGAACGGATCAGGTGGAGTAATAGTCAGTCAAAGAGGCATGTTAGGGGTGTTATATGAGCTAGTGTATAGGAAGGGCATAATGTAACGACAGAGGAACAGGTGGATGGAATAAACATGACGAATAAACAGAAAATTAATATAACTGTAATGGAAAACAAATGTGGAGAGGGACAAGTGAGGGACGAAAAGATAGATGGGTACCTGGACAAGAGTAGTTAAGTGTTGTAGGGATTAGGGATGGAAGGATAGGTATGGGCACATGAGAACAGGACATTATTATACAAGTGTCATGAAATGGACACTAAGGGACATGTCAAAAGAAAGCCAGGTATAGGTTGAAGGGAGGTATGGGCACTGAGACAAGACATGTGGAGTGACATATATAGAGAGTGACAGAGAGAAGACAGGTGAAGGAACAGGAAGCAGAGCATTGACAAGATGTAGTGCTGCTTGGTGGTCAGGACTAATGTGGTCAAACCTTGGCAGCCTTCACTCCTCTCAATATATATACCTTACATACTTCAACTATACATGTTATCTATATATTACATAGTCAGTGCCTTCAAGAGGTTATGGTTATAGACTATATGTTGGTCTTAGTACATACATACATACACACACTCACACACACACACACACTCACACACACACACGTGAATACTCATCCAATTAGTCTAAATGCTTTTCTTACACACATACACACACACACAGGTGAATACTTATCCAATTACTCTACATGTTCTACACACACACACACACACACAGGTGAATACTTATCCAATTAGTCTACCTGCTTTTCTCGAAACGTAAACAACAAAATGTTATTATTAAGTTTACACGTTCGCAAGTCTCCATGAACCTCCTTCCTTATGCCCTTCTTTCATTCACATTCCCTCACTTCTCTCTCCATATCTCTATTCAGTATATTTTAACTTTCACCTTCCTCTCTATCTTTATTACCCCCTTCCCCTCTTTGGCTAAATTCCTTCTCCTTACTCTCCATCACACCTTTACTCCCTCCTTCCTCAACAGGCCTCTTTCCCTTAGTTCTCCTCTCTCTCTCTCTCTCTCTCTCTCTCTCTCCTGCATTGACCTTCCTTGACCCTTAATTAAGAACCTTATCATTTTCTTACTATATAATATACTATAAATATACTCAGCCCCTTCGAGGTGCATGCACTCACGCGTCTGTGTGTGTGTGTGTGTGTGTGAAATAAAGATACACGCACTCTCACAGCCATTATCAAAACACATACAGCACATGTACAGTTGGGGAATAAAGTATGTGAACACTGTTGGCGGCTTCTGGCAACAGCCCCAAAATGAAAACACGTCAGTGAGAGAAAATAATTTATGAATTGAAGGATAACTTTTATTTTACTCCTCTGTGGTTACATCGTTGTGTAATAATGAATTAATTTTGTCTATTACCAATGTGTTTACTCGTGGCATTGTTACCAGAAGCCGCCAACAATGTTCACATATTTTGTTCTCCAACTGTACATACCTACACAGCGGAACTCGCTAAATTAATCATGTTTTATTTGCCTGAGAACTTATTCAATTTACCAAAAGCTTTATTTGTTCTAGAAATGAAATGAAAATACAACTGTGTTCACATTTTACTTAACTCAGTCAACACACACACACACACAGAAAGAGAGAGAGAGAGAGAGAGAAAAAAAAAAGTTGGCTGTACTCTACCTATATTATACAATCAATTCTTTAAACACGTAACATACACACATACACACACACACACACAGAATGTTGACTGTATACTCTACGTATATTATACAGTCAATTCTTTAAACACGTACCCTACACACACATACACACACACACACACGGCTGTGTACACGAACATAAACATACAAGTGAGAGTTTGCCTGTGTATACATCCGACAAGGCAAGGTGAGGCAGCAGGTGTGTGTGTGTGTGTGTGTGTGTGTCTGTGTGTGTGTGTGTGTGTGTGTGTGTGTGTGTGTGTGTGTGTGTGTGTGTGTGTAATGGTAAGGTATTGGGCAAATTTGTGTGTGTGTGTGTGTAAAGGTAAGGTATTGGGCAAGTGTGTGTGTGTGTGTGAGGAAAAGGGGGGGGGAGGTCGGGGTTGAGGGTCTTTTGAGAGGAGAATGGGACATGAAGTACCAGTGTTGTTTGGTGCCTGGTAATGGCTATACTGTATTAAGGACCCTGTGATCGTGTATAAAAATTGGATGCTTCTGATTCCTCCTAACCAAGCCACGAAACAAACTCCTTCCATATGGTTGGCGTTTCCTTGCAATGTTTGAAGGACTCCCCAAACCTCCTATTTTCTGACTAAATCACAGGGTCCTTAAGGCAGGTATGATGGTGGTGATGGTGGGCTGGGTAAAGGTATATTATTTTTATATTATATTGGCAGGAGTGTGTATGGTACTCAGAACTCAAAAAAAATAAAAAATAATAATAACTACACACCTTTATATATACCATTTTTATACATAAATTTCGAAGCGAGGCTGAACAATACAACTCAACACTACATCTTAATTAAGTGGATAATAATATAACCCCCTCCCTTGATTCCTCCAAATTATCCATCCCAGGAAACAGGATTAGAGGAACCAAAAATATTAGTGGGTTTCCCTGTTGTTTGGAATAGTTTGGAGGAATCAGCTGTTGCTCCAGATTTACCAACACTATATACTAACTATTTGATAAACACATGTCTCAGTGATGATAAGAGTGAAGTGACAGGTATGGGATCAGATAAACACCACGTGAGGTTTCCAAGTATAATAATCAAACGTTACGTAATAATTATTAACCATGAGGCAAAAGAAAAAAATATATATAACTAATTAGGGAGGTTTGTTGTGTTGTGATGTATATGTGTGTGTGTGTGTGTGGAATTAGTAGTCCTATATAATTTAACATGAAAATACAATCCCTTATTAGAACAAAAATATATAAACATTATATTTGCTGGTAGATTAAAATAAAAGTAAAATCCAAGACACGAGGGGTTTATTTATCTCTCCTAAAACAAACCTGGGACCAATATAGTGTGTTGTTACCTTAACCTTATGACCTAGTGCCTACAGGTATGGCCCCCAAAATAAGTGTAAATAAACGAAGAAAGGTGAATAGGATGTTACCTTTAATAACAATAAAATCCAGGAGCAAGTGGCAACAGCAGATGTAGCCATGTAAATAAACAGTAAATTGATGTCAGTAGGGGAATGTATAAATAGAAAATGGGTGTGTGTGTGTATGTATGTATGTATGGGTTTATGTATGTACGGTATGAACTGCATATAGGACAAGGATGGATGTGTATCTC
>JAWZYT010001500.1:552500-574767 GCA_034508575.1 Petrolisthes manimaculis
CTCCTGTATAATCATTAATCTTTTCCTTAACTCATCATCAAATGAAGCTTACAATTCTATATCACAAGAGAAGAGGTTGATAACTATATAAACAAGAAATTATATCACACGAGTAGGGACTGAAAACTGCATCATTAACCATAAATCTCAGACCAACATAAACTCGACCTGTCAAACCAATTATCCAACTGACCAAGATTAAAATGACGTAAGAGGACTGACTCTTGCTTTTGTGGTTCCTTACATGGAGGGGGAGGGGGAGGGGGTAGAGGGGGGAGGGGTAGAGGGGAGGTGGAGGGGGTCATAGAGTACACATTAGTGAGTTTTATGCACGTGACTGGACCTAATACGAGGATTGGTGTGTGTGTCTCTCTCTCTCTCTCTCTCTCTCTCTCTCTCTCTCTCTCTCTCTCTCTCTCTGACTGTACAGCTCCGGACTGATCAATGGTCCACACTTCTTCCACCCTTGCCTTGGTGTGGGCCTCAACGGATATGGTATCACTGACAGGTGGAGGGGGGGGGGAGAAATGTGGGCGGAGTTATATAGGGGGGTTAGCGTTACCAATGTTGAGCCATCCAGAAATTTGAATCCCGAACCACTTGTGATCATGGATGTGAACCACTCACTTGAAGGTGGTAGGAGAGGAGGGGTTGGGTTGGGGAGAGGGGGGTAAAGCTTCACCAGTGATCGAGATGGAGAGAATTATTGGATCAAGTAGCTAAAGATTATAAACGAACAAAGCTGACTGTCGCCATTATTATGTTTTCTTCTTTATTATTTGAAATGAATCCAGATTTTACTTAATATAATTAACACGACACCATATTTTGATGACTAATATATCAAGCGATGCACCACCTACCCAGTGTTAAGTTACATTTCCAGTAAATCCTTTTTTTTTATCCTGTATCATTCATGACATTTTCTAAGAAACGTTTATTGTGTAACTGGTTACCAAAGGATAATAGTTATAGTGTAAGATGTTAATTACCCAATAACTACTCCATCTGTTCTTCCTCACCCCGTCCTCCCTTATTCAATTCACTGTTTCCTCTCCCTCCATCCCACCATTTCTTTACTCTCCATCTTACCACCACCACTACCATCATTCTGTGTGTTGCTGCATAATCTGTTAATGCGCAAACACGACCACAATAGAAATAATAGTGATATCTGGTATACAAATACAATCCGTTATATATGACGAATATATTTATTACCGTTATTTATTTATCTGAGGTCAACATCTAGGCCAGCCATTCAGACGCCCAGTGTTAGTGAACTAATCACAACATTTAGAGGATATTGTGTCACAACTATTGTTATTACTAATTAAAATAGGGAAAAATTGAAATCAGACATTTATTGGTTATTGTTTATATGACTTTGTCAATTTGTGAAATCTCCACAAGTCCTCGTCACGAAGCATTCAAACCCATAATCCAACTGGGTCTGTAGGCACCACACTGTAATTATAATAACCACAATTATAATAACTGTTAACTTATTATAACCTGAAGTTTATACTTCAACCTCACGTTTCCATTAAGCATGTGTAATGTTTGTTTTGTTTTCTTATTATTATTATAAGCACCTATATATGTATTGCTTTAGACCCTTAGCCACGATGATACACAGTGTATACACTATTATACACTTCTATGAAGATATTAAGGCTTGAAATACTGTAGATTACATATTTCATTTCATTACTCATCAATTGACAGTCTCCAGTCGCTCGGGCATTGAGGCACCATGCCTCCTCACTGTATAATATATATGGTTTTCCCCGAAAAATCTCCCACTGTGTTCTGGTGTGACGTAACAAATCTGCTGTGGTTCTCTGTCATTCTGGCTCCCACGTGTTAACGATAGAACCTTCATACATTTTCTATAGGGTTCATATCGCAGTCTTAAATAGACAAATCTATCACCTGCAAATAATCATGAGCAGTAAACCATTTTTGAACTTTCATCGCCATATGGATAGGGCATCGGTCGTGTATAGGACAGATAAGGGTGAGTAGTTGAAAAAATATTAAAAACATTTAGAATATGTGCTTCATTATATTGCATTTGATCGATCTATTAAACAAAGACACTGTCTGTTGTTCACCCCCGTAGAGAGATACTGATTATAATTATTATCCTTTGGATATTAAGCAACAAATAACGGAGCCGAGACAATTAATTTTCTGTCTTCAGCTTTGACTGTATTCTTTTCACCCCTCATGCTGGTAGTCCCTCTCTTTATCACCTTTTCTCGCCGTAAAATAAACTTAATACCTATATCTTTCAAGTAACTGGCAACCTCACACAACCTCCTCTCCCCTGTCTTCTCTCTCTCACGTCCCCTTCCTTTCTTGCCTTCTGTAGTATTCTTTATCTTTTCTTTCTCATAATTTTAACCCTCTCATTCGTTCTTTCAAAGTTTAATGACATAGACCTTTCTCCCTTATCACCCATAGTCCTTTAAATTTATGGAAGCAAAAGGATATGATAATAGTTATGTAGAATATATATATATATATATATATATATATATATATATATATATATATATATATATATATATATATATATATATATATATATATATATATATATATATATATATATATATATATATATATATATACATATATATATATGACGGTGTGCAATCTTCCAACATATTTTCCATTGTGACCTGGTGTGACTGATGCCCCGAGGTGGCTGATACCTCTGTGTTCATGGCAGGAACCCTAACCGCTGCGTATAGTGTCACGTGACACAAGTTTATCTTCTAACTACTTTATTTTGTGTTTTCTTCGCTACAGTTAAAACTATATAGTTCACAGATTTGACAAATAATACTCATGTCAGTACGCCACCGTCTCAGTTGACGGAGAGGAACTATGTGATTCGGTACTTTCAGATTCATTCATTTCAACAGTTGACACAATATGGAACTGTTGGTTTGTCCTGAGTAACAATGTTTATTGTCATCCATATAAACGACACTGAACCACTGTCGTTTCTCGTAGATGTATAAATATCTTATGTATTTATGGTGTAGTAGTTATTATGGTTTTATTCTTACCTCATCAATCCATGTCTGAGTTTCGGGAAGTGGTGGCAAGAGATGGGAAGTTAAGAGGATGCTGTCTGCTAAATTGGAGCTCTATGCATCCTCCAAACTTTGCCACGAAACTGATCCCTCATAAGAAACACCAAGGTCGTCTGCTTTCTGGCATAGTCTGGAGTATTCATGGAACTTCAATTTTACAAGAAGATATAGTGTTCCCTTAAATGTATAGCCTACTGTGGTTAGAAATTAGTTCCCTTAACAAAATTACCTTTCGTCACACCAAGATTTACTCTATGTGGATAGATTATCTTTACGAAATCATATTTATCTTGTAATATAGACGATAAGGATATCTCTACCCAGGATCAAGAGAATACCCATTTATCAATTCAACTCATAACCTACCGAAATGTTCTGGAACGCAATAACGCTGACGTGCATATGTATAAAATTATTGTCAATAAGCTGGGTCTAGAATTATTACTATTCATTAGTACTATCTTCAAGTAGAGAAAATTCATCTTTTCATTTCACTGGCTTGTGATAATTATCACCGTCGTCATCCCTGATATTTCCTTACACTCTACGATATGACATCCAAGTCGACCGTGTTAAGACATATATAGCTGGTATTGTAATATGCATCAATATTGTAAGCTTATGTAATTTGAAACCCTGTGGGAGTAGCTTGTCCTATGTAGCCAACACCGTATAGAAAACATGTTGAAGGATTGCACACCGTCATAATTATATAGTCATTATAGTGTGGGCTGGTTACTCCATTGAAACAGTAGCATCCTTTGTTGTGCAATAAATGTTAATTTGCTTATATTGTTTTCATTATATTTGGTTATCAATATCATTCTGAGAACATAATTCTGTAGTTGAGCATAAAACATTGTTTTCAGAAGCATATAGAGAGATACATGAGAATTACGTTGACTATCATTACTGTCCTTGTGGTCCATATTGTGTCACATGTTCTGCACAGTAATGCTGGACGTAAGTAAAAGTAAGTTTATATATCTACATATATATTTTGATAACAAATGGCCATAATTCAGACTAGCAACATACTGGCAAATGGCAATACATGAAACCAATATTCCTTCTGATTTAAGAAGGCGAAATGCTGTGGGTGGGATTATGCAGGCAAGAATGCGTATCTACCAACACCTTTGTTCCACATTCTTCCTTTGGCAAGGAAGGATGAGAGAGAGAGAGAAGACAGGGGAGAGGAGGTTGTGTGAGGTTGCCAGTTACTTGAAAGATATAGGTATTAAGTTTATTTTACGGCGAGAAAAGGTGATAAAGAGGGGGACTACCAGCATGAGGGGTGAAAAGAATACAGTTAAAGCTGAAGACAGAAAATTAATTGTCTCGGCTCCGTTATTTGTTGCTTAATATCCAAAGGATAATAATTATATTATTATATGGTGCCTCAATGCCCGAGCAACTGGAGACTGTCAATTGATGAGTAATGAAATGAAATATGTAATCTACAGTATTTCAAGCCTTAATATCTACATAGAAGTGTATATAAATAGTGTATATACTGTATATCATCGTGGCTAAGGGTCTAAAGCAATACATATATAGGTGCTTATAATAATAATAAGAAAACAAAACAAACATTACACATGCTTAATGTAAACGTGAGGTCGAAGTAAAAAATTCAGGTTATAATAAGTTAACAGAGTTATTATAATTGTGGTTATTATAATTACAGTGTGGTGCCTACAGACCCAGTTGGATTATGGGTTTGAATGCTTCGTGACGAGGACTTGTGGAGCTTTCACCTAAACTGACAAAGTCATGTAAACAATAACCAATAAATGTCTGATTTCAATGTTTCCCTATTTTAATTAGTAATAACAATAGTTGTGACACAATATCCTCTAAATGTTGTGATTAGTTCACTAACACTGGGCGTCTGAATGGCTGGCCTAGATGTTGACCTCAGATAAATAAATAACGGTAATAAATATATTCGTCATATATAACGGATTGTATTTGTATACCAGATATCACTATTATTTCTATTGTGGTCGTGTTTGCGCATTAACAGATTATGCAGCAACACACAGAATGATGGTAGTGGTGGTAAGATGGAGAGTAAAGGAATGGTGGGATGGAGGGAGAGGAAACAGTGAATTGAATAAGGGAGGACGGGGAGAGGAAGAACAGATGGAGTAGTAATTGGGTAATTAACATCTTACACTATAACTATTATCCTTTGGTAACCAGTTACACAATAAACGTTTCTTAGAAAATGTCATGATTGATACAGGATAAAAAAAAAGGATTTACTTGAAATGTAACTTAACACTGGGTAGGTGGTGCATCGCTTGATATATTAGTCATCAAAAACTGGTGTCGTGTTAATTATATTAAGTAAAATCTGGATTCATTTCAAATAATAAAGAAGAAAACATAATAATGGCGACAGTCAGCTTTGTTCGTTTATAATCTTTAGCTACTTGATCCAATAATTCTCTCCATCTCGATCACTGGTGAAGCTTTACCCCCCTCTCCCCAACCCAACCCCTCCTCTCCTACCACCTTCAAGTGAGTGGTTCACATCCATGATCACAAGTGGTTCGGGATTCAAATTTCTGGATGGCTCAACATTGGTAACGCTAACCCCCCTATATAACTCCGCCCACATTTCTCCCCTCCCCTCTCCACCTGTCAGTGATACCATATCCGTTGAGGCCCACACCAAGGCAAGGGTGGAAGAAGTGTGGACCATTGATCAGTCCGGAGCTGTACCTTATGATTGGTGTGTTCGTTCGTTCGTTCGTTCGTTCTCTCTCTCTCTCTCTCTCTCTCTCTCTGCTTTCCTTGTTTTCACATTAAGGTTGTGTATAGTTGTTTAAAAGGGATACTACTATACTTTTGATACATTAGAACACTTTGATTCCTCCAAAGTATGCCAGGAAACCGGACCAGAATAACAACATTATAATGGTGTCTTGTTAACTATCCCCCTTAATTAAGGCACTTTGTGATGTAGTCAGAAAATTGGAGGTAAACGAGTCCTTCAAATATTGCCACAAAACACCAATTAACTATATTATGGAAATACCTTGCTTGTTTCGTGGCATAGTCAGGAGGAATCAGAAACCTCCAATTCTCACACACAATTAAGTTTTGCTTTAGTAAATCTGGAGCAACTGAATCCTCCAAACTATTCCAAGCCACAGAACACCATAATGTTTGCTCTTCTGGTCCTGTTTCCTAGTATACTTTGAAGGAATCAAGACACTCCAATTTACCAAAAAAGAATTACCACCTTAACACCCGTCTTGGTATCGAAGCTGTCACTTTATTTACAGAAAATGATACCCCAATCAAACTTCCCCATCATCTCACCGACCACATTGGGTAAGACGAGGTGTTGGTTACCGGGACCTGAGGAGTTATGAGTTACTGGTGGGTGGTGACACTGCAAATATTTTCTACTCAAGAGAAGGAAAAAAATTCATTGTGATTTATACGGCCTTCATTCGTTACAGCTGAAGATTACAGTGATTACACACGGCCGAGTTGCCCTTACGTCCATCCTCATGAGTTTAGTAGTATTGCTAAACTAATAAAAAATAATGTAAAAAAAGAGTTTAACGTCAAAATAGTTACACGTCAAGACAGAAGGTGAGATAGTGTTGTCGTGGGGTGGATTCCTAAAAAGTGTGCTAAGAAACAGATGACCACAATAATAATTTAGGTAGATAGGCTGTTTTTTTAGTTTGGATGAGTGATGTAGCCAATATCAAATGAGATCCTGAACACACACACACACACACACACACCAGTGCAGCGAATCTGGCACGTTCTGCACTATAATAATATTTTCCCGTGTTGTGCCAAATGGTGATATTAAAAGATATGGGATGCTACGAGACATTTAATTCACAACTCAATGGGACGGTCTAATCTATGTAGGTAGACGAACTGGATGAATGAATGTCTACTACTGATTCCTCCACACTGACTCACGAAACATAACACTCACTGTAAGTCATAGTGAGGTGGGCTGTTTCTAGGCACTGACTGAAGGAATGAATTGTCTCTTCATTAAGGGGGAAGTGCAGTGTTGGTGGTAAATCTGGAGCAAATGATTCCTCCAAACTATTCCAAGCAACAGAACACCATTCATTCATTTTGTTCATCTCGTGGTCCTGTTTCCTGGCATACTTTGGAGGAATCAAGAAGCTCCAATGTAACAAAAAATTAATTGCCCCTTAATTCTGCGACATCTTAGCATGCAGCCTTTAACCTGTACAGATGTGGGCTACATTTAATGGGTTTTGTCACCCCTTCGGCCCCGTGCCATTAACTTTCTCTTTTATGGCATACGTTTTTCTGGCCACGGAGTCTGTTATCTTCCCCTTGTCATTCATTAGCGGCCCTGGAGGTTTCTGATTCCTCCTGACCACGCCATGAAACAAGCTCCTTCCATATAGGTGGTGTTTCGTGGCTATGTGTTAAGGACTCACCAACCTCCAATTTTCTGACTACATCACAGGGTCCCTTTATATATCGAGTGAGTATTTTGTTTCCCAGTGTAATAAATAATCTAAAAAAAGGGGAAATGGGGCATTGATTACGATTTTGCAATAATTATACTCGCCAGCTAAAACGTTGTCGCCACATTGAAGACTTTAATGACGGAATATAATATGAGGTATAACTTACGAAAAAAATATAAAATAAATGTAAACCACAAAAAAATGACGATATCCAGAGGAGAAATTATTATTATTATTTTTAAACTTCTCTGGTGCTGGTGTTAAAATTCATCAACCTATATGAAGACACACATACACACACACACACACATACACCACACATACACACACACACACACACGTACACACACACACACACACACAACATGAAAGGAAGTAAGGATTATAAAGGTGATGGAGGAAAAGCAAGTAATTATCCTAATTATCCCAACAGCAATAATGTCAGGGTTGCATGAGAGAGAGAGAGAGAGAGAGAGAGAGAGAGAGAGAGAGAGAGAGAGAGAGAGAGAGAGAGAGAGAGAGAGAGAGAGAGTTAGTGAGTGTGTGAGAGGAATAAAACTATATATTAAAGGTGACAACTTCTTCCCCACCCACTACTACCTCCCTCTGATCTTACAACCTATACCCTGCTAAAAAGGAGATTAATATTAATACACTAACATATTGTTCATCTCACATTATTACAAGTATCCAATCCCAAAGAGGTCAAACTTCGATTGGGGAACATAAATGAAGGGTTACTGATCTCTAAAAACTACAAAACTCTCCTAGACACGAGGATACAGACTTGAATGAGTACTTGTAGCCCTGTCGTCTGAAATGAGCACTTGTAGTCTGATTGGGGAATACAAAATGAAGGTTACTAATCTCTGAAAACTGTTCCTAGACACGAGGTATATTACAGACTTAATTGACTCAGCACCAGCGGTCTGATATATGGCAAAGTTTGGAAGAATCAGTATAGCCACCACATTGAACTTTATACTTCCCCCTTAACCAAACTTTTAAACCTTGATTAAGTAAAGCTCAATAAAATCCAACCAACAACATAATCATTTTAGAAGCTACCGTACTTGTTTTGGTTTTTTCTTTCTTGAGCAGATATATTTATGAAAGGAGGTGACGAGTTTGTGGGTGGTGTGTGAGAGTTATGACTCATGGGGGGAATTTAGTGAATGTGAGTCAAGTATTGGTCAAGGTGGAAGGAAGGAAGGAAGGAAGGAAGGATGGATGGAAGGCCGTCAGTCACATGTCTATTATAAATTTACTTGACAATTGGGGCTCCTTGGATATGTATTATACTGTACAATATGCAATGTGTGTGTGTGTGTGTGTGTCCTTCTCTGTTTCTTTCTCTCCATTAACTTTGGTTATTCTGTCCCTAGTCCATCAACTCTCTTTTTTTCTTTCTCTCTCTCTCTCTCTCTCTCTCTCTCTCTCTCTCTCTCTCTCTCTCTCTCTATCTATCTATCTATCTCTCTCTGTAAAATCACAACCGTATAATAAAATAATACAGCTGCACACACACACACACACACACACACACCATACAGTGAGTGTGTGAGTCACCAGGGATTGCTCATTAATGTATAGATATTTCAGCAATATTTACAGATTATTATTATTATCTTTTAATTGCTACCTTCCTATGTATTCCCACCAGACTATAAACGTTATGATAACAAACATAATAACACAATGATATCAGTAGGAACCTTGAGTGTGCCGCGACGAAGGTAAATAAATAAATAGCCCCTTTATGGGACCCTGTGAAGTTGTCAGAAAATTGTAGGTAAATGAGTCTTTCAATTATTGCCATGAAACATCACCAATATCGAAGGAGCTTGTTTCGTGGCATGGTCAGGAGGAACCAGAAGCCTCCAATTCTCGTACACGTGTATGAGACTTGGGGGTGTATAGGGGGTGTTTCGTGGCAATGTTTGAAGGACTCATGAATCTCCAATTTTCTGACTACATCACAGGGTTTTTAATTAAGGTGGGAAATTTTGTGTTGGTAATTTTGGAGCAACTAAATCCTCCAAACTATTTCAAGCAACAGAACACCATTATTTTTGCTCTTCTGGTCCTGTTTCCTGGCATACTTTGGAGGAATCAAGGCACTCCAATGTAACAAAAAAAGAATAAAGTTTGGGGGACATATTTTTGCTCTTCTGGTCCTGTTTCCTAGCATACTTTGGAGGAATCAAGGCACTCCAATGTAACAAAAAAAGAATAACGTTTGGGGGACATAGGGGCGTGTGAGCGAGCGACCTCCACAGTTCTCTAGTGGTCGGGGAGTTTTTGTCAACACTAATGAATAGATTAATACCTCTGAAGTGCAAGGGGTCATTAGGCCAGACAGTCACAAGGAGTTTAAATTGTTAGGAGGGGAAGTTATGCGACCTCCACGCCACTTGAAACCCGATCATTACAATAATCATAGTTGTAAAAGGGAACTTGAGGAGGGAGGGTAGTGTGTGTGTGTGTGTGTGTGTGTGTGTGTGTGTGTGTGTGTGTGTGTGTGTGTGTGTGTGTGTGTGTGTGTGTGTGTGTGTGTGTGTGTAGTGTTGTAGAAGGGAATTTGAGGGGGGAGGGTAGTGTGTGTGTGTGTGTGTGTGTGTGTGTGTGTGTGTGTGTGTGTGTGTGTGTGTGTGTGTGTGTGTGTGTGTGTGTGTGTGTGTGTGTGTTGTAGAAGGGAACTTGAGGGGGGAGGGTAGTGTGTGTGTGTGTGTGTGTAGTGTTGTATGTGTGTGTGTGTGTGTGTGTGTGTGTGTGTGTGTGTGTGTGTGTGTGTGTGTGTGTGTGTGTGTGTGTGTGTAGTGTTGTGTGTGTGTGTGTGTGTGTGTGTGTGTGTGTGTGTGTGTGTGTGTGTGTGTGTGTGTGTGTGTGTAGTGTTGTAGAAGGGAACTTGAGGGGGGAGGGTAGTGTGTGTAGTGTTGTGTGTGTGTGTGTGTGTGTAGTGTTGTGTGTGTAGTGTTGTGTGTGTGTGTGTGTGTGTGTGTGTGTGTGTGTGTGTGTGTGTGTGTGTGTGTGTGTGTGTGTGTGTGTGTGTGTAGTGTTGTGTGTGTAGTGTTGTGTGTGTGTGTATGTGTGTGTGTGTATGTGTGTGTGTATGTGTGTGTGTGTGTGTGTGTGTGTGTGTGTGTGTGTGTGTATATATATGTTAGCTTTGTTGCACAGTCTGGTTATCTTGGTTACTTTGGATTCACGACGTATCCTTCATTTTCATTATAATCTCATCGTTAAAGGGATAGAAAACTTTAGGTACACTGGAGTGTCTTGATTCCTCCAAATTATACCACGAAATAGAACCAAAATAACAAAAAATATTGATGGCCTGTTGTATGGAATAGTTTGAAGGAATCGGTTGCTCCAGATTTACCAACACTGTAAATAAATATATACCACTACTTCGAAAATAAAGAGTAAAAACATATACCGTATACTGTATTACCACTCATTTGTGCGTCAACAGTGAACGACAAGGTTATAATGGTATACCAAGGGAAGTAAATATAAAACAAAGTATAAAAGTATAGATATTATGTAACAGCAAAGACTTGAAACTTACCTATATAGCTATAGTGAGGAGACTTGAAACTGATGATGTGTTGTTTGTTTGTGACGTTCTTGAAGTTTGTTAGATGAGGGAAAGATGAACTATTTACTTCCAGACCATAAAATAATGAAGGGAGATTTTGTTATTGATATTTTACAACGACTAACTGACTGACTGACTGTCCGATGTAAACAGAGAAACTGCTTTATATATTTGCCAAATTTTCACTCTTGTTTAGAGTCACGAGAACATAAACAAAACAAAAAAACAACAGATGCGAATTTTAGCAAAGCAGAATGTGTCCAATTTAAAAATCTTCAAGTATGAAAGCAAAATATCCCGTACAAAAAGAATATATCATCCATGTTTTTGTTTAAGAAGCGACGAACATTGTGAGTGGCGTGTGTGTGTGTGTGTGTGTGTGTGAGATAGCGAGGATGGGCGTGGTGACTCTACAGGTGTGTGGACTGTTTAATTAATGGCGTGGTGGGCGTGGCTATGGGTGGGTGGACTATGGGTGGGTGTTTGGAGCGTCGGGCACCCACTAGCCGAGAAACTTGTGCTAAGTGAAGACCGTCACAAACATCAGGGTGGTGGTCAACACGTGAGAAGCGTTCATCTGAAAAAGTAAACAAACACGATATTAATTATATACACATCGCAATAAACACAAACTAATCTTATTCTTTACAGCAAACACAATTACATAATATAAACAAACACGATATTACTTACACGTCGCAATAAACACACACATAAACACAAACTAATCTTACTCTTTATCTGTAAATATAAACAAACACAATATTATGTCTCACACATCGCAATAAACACACACATAAACACAAACTAATCTTACTCTTTACAGCAAACACAAGTACAGTACAGAATATAACTCTACACAATTTAATTACTCTTCGCAATAAACACAAACACAAATACAAACAAATATACTCAAATTAATATTACTACTTTTTACAGCAAACACAAATACACAATAAACACAACATTACTGTCTTACTCTTCACAATAAACACAAATAATAAAACTTACTTTATTACACAACAAGCAGGAATAAATCTTACTGACTTTACACAATAATCACAAATACATCTTACTCGTCACAACAAAAGCAGAAAATAATCATACCGAGTCTATATATACACAATATACACAAATTAATCTTACACTACATAAACACAAATGCATCTTACAAACACTACACAAAAAAATTATATAAACACATTTTACTGTGCACAACAAACAAAGAAACAAATAAACCAACACATATTAATCACTTTGCATAAACTCTTTCATTATCTCATTTCCTTTGACCTTCCTTCCTTCCTACGCCATTTTACGCAGCGTCATCAGACTATAAATTATACAACTCTATTATTATTATTATTATTATTATTGACGTCGTGAAAAGCAATGGGCATGTAATATAATTTAACGGGCCATTATTATATGCAAAAACATCTGTGGTGTTGACGATGGCTTTGGTACCGGTACGATGGCTGTGTAGTGTGTCAATGGAGTGGTCGCATCAGTACTACGCCATCGTAGGCACCATGAGTGTTCTTAAGAGCATAAAACCAATAGTGTCACAAAGTCTGTCGAATTAAACCCCAAACTATACGGCTTATAAAAGTTCATGAATATAACACAATCCGACCTTAGTTGTTGTTGTTGTTGTTATTGAAGTTCCTCAAGCTGTCTCACCTTAGTTATACCATGCACCCTTTGGTTATATATTTTGTGTGTGTGTGTATATACTAAACCCGAGAGGAAGGCTGTCAGTCCCACGTGTTAAGGTGCACTGCGTCTTAAAGAGGCACTGCGTTACAAATACACACGAAAAAAAAAATACTACTAAGGAACTGGTACCATGAAGCAGGATAATTTAGATATGAGAGGGAGGAGGCAGAGCATTAGTTGGAGTTATATATACGCAGTTTGAGACGTCTTATAATTGTTATGTATTATAGTCATTACCATCAATATTATCACTACTGTATGCCTATCAAACCCATTGTTACATTCTGATATCATTATAATATTTACCAAATCATTAGTTTCCAAGTTTGTACAATTTTACAGGGTTGATATAAATAGTTATAAAACATTTACCAAATCATGAGTTGCCAGGTTTACACAATTCTACAAAGTACATATTTTACTAACATCTGGCCTGGTAAGAGTAGGAAAACACTGGCTTATTTACTTAACATTCTCCGACACATAAGAACATAACATTGTATAGCAGCAACAGATGTGTGTCAAGGAAAACCATTTATGGAACACTGTCTTACCCTCCTTTATCTACCCTATACTCTACTTTATCTACTCCATGCCTGCACCCTCTCTACTACCTACACAATCATTATATATTCTCCCTTCCCCTCTCCCTCTCGTCCTTCCCTTTCTTATTCCTACACCACCACCACCACCACCATTACTACTACTACACTTTCAGTATCCTATATATATACTCTTCCCTCTCCTACCAAGTCACACACAATTATTATATTCTCCTTTCCCCCTCTCCCTATCGCCAGTCCCTCCTTTACTTTTCTTGAGAGGAAGGAATACAGAGTTACCGGTAGTAATTCTTGAGCAACTGATTCCTCCAAACTATTCCAGGCAACAGGCCATTATTGTATGTTCATCTGGTCCTCTTTCCTGACATAATTTTGAGGAATCAGGACGGCATAATGTACCAAAAAATATACCTTCTCCTTCATCCTACACCACCAACACCACACACACAGTCAGAACCCAACATTCTTCTTCCCTTTCATTACCAAGTCATAAATATATCTTAGTAACCCTACCTAGCTTAGCTTACTCCTCTCATCCCTCCATCCCTCCTTACCTTACATTATCGTATCTTACCCTCCTACCCTAAGCCTACACAAATGTCCTCATCCTAATATACTACCAAGACTTTGCAATGATTAATTAACAGTAAATGCTCTCCCTCTCCCCTCCCCCCCTCTCTCTCTCCCCTCCCTCTCTCTCTCTCTCTCTCTCTCTCTCTCTCTCTCTCTCTCTCTCTCTCTCTCTCCTCTCTCTCTCTCTCTCTCTCTCTCTCTCTCTCTCTCTCGAATGATAAGGCAATTTTTCAAAGCAAGGTGAGCCTGGCTGTGACCCTGGAGATCTGGTGGGAGGGGAAGGGGGGAAAGAAACCAAATGTGGGAAGGAGGGAGGGTGACAAGGAAGGGATAAAGAAACAGGGAAGAGGAAGAGTTGGTAAAAAAAATTGTTGAGGGAAGGGAATAAGGCCCAAAATCAATAAATGATAGGTAGGGTAAGGGATAAAGAAACAGGGAAGAGGAAGAGTTGGTAAAAAAAAATTGTTGAGGGAAGGGAATAAGGCCCAAAATCAATAAAGGATAGGAAGGGTAAGGGATAAAGAAACAGGGAAGAGGAAGAGTTGGTAAAAAAAAATAGGAGGGAAGGGAATAAGGCCCAAAATCAATAAAGGATAGGAAGGGTAAGTGGTATAGAAACAGGGAAGAGGAAGAGTTGGTAAAAAAAAATGTCGATGGAAGGGAATAAGGCCCAAAATCAATAAAGGTTAGGAAGGGTAAGTGGTATAGAAACAGGGAAGAGGAAAAGTTGGTGAATAATAAAGAACTATGAGAATGGGAGGATAAGGAATCAATAAAGTAAACAAAAGGAAGGACAGGTATGTATGCATGTATGAAAGGGAATTACTAAAAGATGAAGGAGGGTCAAGGGAATAATATAGGTACTGTATATTTATTATGGTACTGTACAGTTGGACACAGGAATTCGTGGTACAGCCCAAGTGAAAGATGGAAAATTTCTCGCAATATCAAGTTCCTTAGTGCCAAATAGGAAACACCAGGGGCAGAAGTCAGTATTGAGGATGGTAATAAAAAGCAACTATCTGATAATAGACACTGGTTACTCAAATGGGACAAATATTTCACCTGGGCTGTACCACGAATTCCTGTGTCCAACTGTACATTAAAGTGTCTTGCTTCCTCTAAAGTATGTCAGGAAACAGGACCAGATTAGCCATAATATTGGTGACCTGTTGCTTGGGATAGTTTGGTGGAATCGAGTGCTCCAGATTTACCAACACAGTATTCTCCCCATATGTAATTATATAAACTTGCATACATGGAAGTGTGGGAGGAAAGTATTGATGTTTATAGATTATGTTTTCTATATAAAGATGGAGTGGGACTAAGGATGCAAAAGTAAACAAACACAACATTATTTATACTTACACAAATAAACACAAACTAATCTTACCCTTTACAACAAACACAAATAAACACAAATTAATCTAACCCTTTACAGCAAACCACAAAATTAATACATCTTACTCTACAAAATAAAACACAAATACAACTTACTCTACACAATAAACACCAATACAACTTACTCTACACAATAAACACAAAATAAACACAAATTAGTACCTTTTTAGTAACCCTATACAGAAAACAAAAATAAACACCAATACATCTTACTCTACCCAATAAACACAAATACATCTTACTCTACACAATAAACACAAAATAAACACAAATTAGTACCTTTTTAGTAACCCTATACAGAAAACAAAAATATACACTAATACATCTTACTCTACCCAATAAACACAACATTACAACATGGCGAGGGAAGGGCAGAATTTATAGCAAGACAAGGAAGGGGAAGAGAATGGAACACGATGGAGAAGACAGACGGACGGGGCAGAAGGAGAGAGAGAGAGAGAAAAAAATGGAGTGGAGAAGGGCGGAGGGTGGAAGGGTGTGGCGACTAATAGTGAGGAAAGGTAATAACAACACCACTATCTATTTATCTATCTATCTATTTATGCATCTATTTATCTATCTATCTATTTATATATCTAACTATTTATATATCTATTTATCTATCTATATATTTATCTATCTATCTATTTATCTATCTCTTTATCTATCTATCTATTTATCTATCTATTTATCTATCTATCTATTTATATTTATCTATCTATCTATCTATTTATCTATCTATCTATCTATTTATCTATCTATCCATCTATACCTTCACGTGTTCTAATTATTTCTATCCGGACTGATGTCAAATTGTTTTCCCTCTGTCGGTAAGCTAGAGAGAGAGGCCTCCGGAAGCCATACAAGGAAGGGGTAAATGACCGTATTATCGTCAGTGAGTCTCAAGGTTTATGAGGGAGGGAGGGAGGGAGAGGAGGTAAGAAGGTAGGTAAATATGCAGGGAGGGAGGGAGGAAAGGAGGGAGGGAGGTATGTAGGTAGGGAGGGAGGGAGGAAAGGAGGGAGGTATGTAGGTAGGGAGGGAGGGAGGGAGGGAGAGATGAAGGTAGGTAGGTAGGTAGGAAGGAAAGTAGATACTGTATCGGTAGGTAGACAGAAAGGTAGGTACAGTATAGGTGAGCGGGTCTGGTGCACGTATAGCATAGCACACATAGCATAGCATAACATAGCATACATGGTGGGAACGTGGCTGTATAAAGGGAATCATTATCACCCAAGCATCACCTGTATACACTATACCTGTTAGTCTACTCCACCGACAAGCTGGGGGATGAATGAATGAATGAAGTGTTTTTCGTGATATGGAGGTCACGTGCAAGCAAACAGACAGACATACATACAGACAGGCAGGCAAAAGGTCAGACAGGAAGCAAGGCAAGGACCAACAACAAACATGTATAAGGGGAGAAACTATAATGATCTCTTTAGAGGGTCAATTGAAGGCCTATTGAATCCTCCAAACATTGTCACAAAACGACAGATCCTCTATTATAGTAACATAAAGGGATGTGTTGTTTCCTGGTGAAGTTTGGAGTAACCAGTAGCCTTCTAATCAAACAACATTTCCCAACCCTGACGAAAACTCTTAGTTTTAAGAAACTTTTAAAATAGTATTACACCTTTTTATCTCTTACCTAGGATGTGTGTGTGTGTGTGTGTGTGTGTGTGTGTGTGTGTGTGTGTGTGTGTGTGTGTGTGTGTGTGTGTGTGTGTGTTATTATCATTCGGTTTGTTGATTTGCCTGTGTGGTTTTATATTGTTATTACCAAGTAAAACTAAAAATATGCAAATACCAAGAGTTCATTTCTCAAGCCAATGTAAAAAAAAAAAAGAAAAAAAAAAGAAACACACACACACACAATAAGAATGTAAAAAAAAAAGTAACCAAGCGGAAATGGATCTTAGACAAAAAAAAAAAAAAAAAAAAAAAAAAAAAAAAAAAATCAGCCTCAGAATTTTACAACACTAAAAAAAAAAAAAAAAAAAAAAAAAAAAAAAAAACATACACACACACTCTAAACAGCGGTACATCCTTGAGACAATAAAAGAAAACAGTACCATAGCATTTCATCATATCCGTATAGACACGTTTTGGGTATAGTGTTGTGTTGTTATGGCCACACAAAAACTAAAGCAAGGTTATCCATTTGTAAAACACGTCGGTAGGAGGAAAAAAAAACACCCATTAATACATCCACCCTCACACCCAGTCAGTCAGTCATCCACTAGTCCACCCAATCATCCACCCACCCACCAATCCAGCCACTAATCCAAACACCCATCAATCCAGCCAGTCATCCACACACCCACTCACCCACCCAACCATCCACTAATCCACACCCCTACCAATCCACCAACCCACCCACTAATCCAGCCACCAATCCACCCAGCCAGTCATAATTATACAGTTTACTCCATCAACCATCCGATGTGAAAAGAAATCAGTAACAGGTGAGAAAGATAATGGAAGGGAAAACATAATAAAAATAATAATAGTAATAATAATAACAATACAGGTACTGTAATACAATCAATAAATATAATAATTCAAGTAAAAACGTCATAATAATAACAGCTTAATCATATTATACAAATACAAAGACATAACTATAATAATAATAATAATAACAATAACAATAATATAACCATCTTAAGAGGTATACAAATATTGCCATCAAAATAAAGGAAATATATATAAAATTGGTACCGTAGTGAATAAATAATATAAACAAAGGATAGTGAAATATATTGCATGGAAAAGAAGAGATTAAAAACAAAGACCTGTGGAATTCACCCCAATATTTCCCCTCTACTGACCCCTCCCTCAGGACTGGGGATGAAGGCAGAGAGGACAGGCTGACGTGGGAGAAGGTGTGGAGGGGGGAGAGAGAAAGAGAGAGAGACAGGTGATAGAAAGAGAAATATCACACGAATAGGAATAATAGAATAGCTAGTAAATATATTCAACACACACACACACTCAAATCACTTACAACACACAATTTTTATATCGAGTACTGTACATGTAAGACTACTGTATGTACCAGTATTACTGACCATATTCTACTTTCCAACAGCTTTCCGGTTCATTCAGCCCATCTCTCCCTACACCACAAGAGAGAGAGAGAGAGAGAGAGAGAGAGAGAGACATGAAAAGTGTACACAGCCAGACATACTGTACACAAGACACATGCAGCCAAACAAAACCTATAATCACCCGTCGACCTTGGCTGGCAGAGGGGAAAAAGGGGACAGGGAAAAAATAAGTTGAGGCGGGATAACAAAAATCACTGAGAAAAAATATATAGAAAATAGAAACAGATGGATAAAGTTAGGAGGTGAATTTGAAAGGAGGGAGAAAGAGAGAGAGAGAGAGGTAATTAATGGAGTGGGGGAGGGCAGGGTGTGAGATAAAGGAGTTAATGGATGGAGGAAGAGGGTGAATAGAGGAGTGTGAATAAAATGGGAATTAAGAAATGGGTGGAAGAAATGGAAAAGTGGAATTATTTGAAAAGGTTCGAGTGGGGAAAGGAGGTGGAACGAAGGATAGTGTGAGTGTAAAGTAAACATGTGTGTATGTGGGGGGTGGGAGGAGGAGGGTGTAAGGAATTATGGGAGGCTGGGAATAGAGGCAAGGTGAGGAAGGAATGGAAATGGAGACTGGTGAAAAGGGAAGAGGTTAGGAAACGTGAACTAGTGGAAAATAGAACAGAAAAAAAGAGGATTCAGATGAAACAATTGAAGTGGAAGAGTTGTTGATGGTAGGAAGAGACTATATATAGTGAGGAATCAAATCAAGGGGGGGAAGAGTTAAGGAAGAGTAAATACAGAAGGTGATGTAGGAAAAGGAGTGGTGGCAAGAGACAATTGAGGGAAGGTATAATGGTGGCAAGAGGGGAAGTGATACGAGGGTCACTCTGACCTTAAACATCACCTAGAGGCGCTATCACAGGTGGCAAGGGTGAGAGGAGGATGGGGAAGGTGAGGATAGGTGGTGATGGGTGAAGGAAAGGTGTGTAAAGAGGAAGGGTGAGGATAGGTGATGAGGGAAATGTGAAAATAGGTGTGGGAAAGGGAGAGTAATGGGGGCTGGAAGGTGGAGTATAGGTCATGAGGGTGTGGTGGGTAGATGATATTTATGTAAAACTTTATATACAACGTGTAACCTGAATCAATAAATAGATTAAAGTTCCTGCCTGCTACACTATTAGAACCCATCAGGCAACAGGGCTGATGCTTGTGGTGGGTAGATGATTCTAGCCGGCCACAATGGTGAGGATAGGTGAGGAAGAGGTGAGTAAAGGAGGCTGGATGAAGGGAAAGTGAGGACAGGTGAGGGTGAGGTGGAGTAATAGGGGAAGGTGAGGATATACATGTGTGGTAGGGGCTGTCTGTAACCAAAGTGATGAAGGAAGGTACAAACTAGAAACAGCAGGGCAAATGAAAAGTAGAGGAATATGAGAGATTGGTGTACAGTGAGGGAGGGAGAGAGAGGGAGCTGTAGAGTGATAATGAGGAGGAGGAGGATGCTAAGACGAAGAGAGACCAACTGGAAGAATAAATTGATGAGGGGGAAAAATGGGAGTAGAGAGGGAAGGAAGGAACAAAGGAAACAGGGTAGTGGGAATGGAAGGTGGTGGAGAGGGAAAGGTTATACAAGATGAACTCTGCGGACGTGTGTGTGTGTAAGACGAAAAGAGAAGCGAGGAGAAAGAAGAGAAGAGGAGGAGAAAGAGAGGCAAAGAGGAGAAAAAGAGGCAAGGAGAAAGAGAGAGAGAAGCGCGAGGAGGAGAAAGAGAGGCAAAGAGGGGAAGAAAGAGAAAGAGAGGGCAAGGAGGAAAAAGAGAGGCAAAGAGGAGAAAGAGAGGCAAGGAGGAGAAAGAGAGGCAAGAAGAAAAAAGAGAGGCAAGGGGGATGAGAGGCAAGGAGGAGAAAGAGAGGCAAGGAAAAAGAGAGGAAAGGAGGGAGTAATAAAGAAGACACAACATGATCAATATATATAAGCAGTAAGTTCTCCCGACCAGAGTTACTGAAATAAGAACATGTAGTTAATTGGGAAGTTTTTGACTGGTGGACATATCACTCTCATTCTCAGTAACAATAGGGAATCAGAACACATATTTATAGATACAGTACAATGTTGCCTAGAAATACTCTCAGGAACCATGAAGGGGCAGAGAGGTCATCATCATCATAATAAACCATTTTTCTGCTCGGACACCCCCATGCACCCTTCTTTCACACCACCCTATACTATACCCACCCATCCATCTTTTCCACTTCATTCTCTCTCACACACAACTTTTCCGTTCCCCCCTTGCATGCTCTGTTGTTACTACTTTTTCCCTTACCTTTGTTTCCTTCTTCTCCACCATTTATTTCTCCATCCTTACCTTTGTTTCATCCACCCTTCCTTTTATTTCTCCAACCTTCCCTCTGTTTTTTCCACCCTTCCTTCCTTTTATTTCTCCACCCTTCCCTTTGTTTTTCCATCCTTCCAGTTTTTTCATCTTCCAATATGAGAACCTTGAACAATAACACTGGGTGCCCAACTAATAAAGGTAAACACAAGCTAAGGGTTTAATTACAACCAACAACGTTTATGAGAAACAGTATAGAACACGGAAAGGGGAATTGGCCCCCATGTTCCAATTTCAATAATACCTTCATTTACAATAATTTAGGGCACTATCGTTAATACACGTACAGGTATTTCCAGGAGAGAGAGAGAGAGAGAGAGAGAGAGAGAGAGAGAGAGAGATGAGAGAGGGAGAGAGAGAGAGAGAGAGAGAGAGGAGAGAGAGAGAGAGAGAGAGAGAGAGAGAGAGAGAGAGAGTTTGTGTGCGTTAATAATGATGTGTTAATGAATGGTCATAAACCCAACTACATCTGGGCTATAAAAGAAACTGTGTGTGTGTGTGTGTGTGTTTATATAAGGTAGGGACTATATTACAAGAGGCAGTGTCGTGTCCCGTACAGTTGTGGACATAAGTTTCAATACATATGAATAAATCAAACAAACTGTTGTCTAATGTTTCATGTTCTCATACGATGATATTATTGTTTAGAATAAATATAATAAATAAACTGACCGGTATGTATTGGAAAGTTTCTCTACTAACGACAAAGGGAAGTATCAAATGTTTACACGAGTCAACTCTTATGTGGATGATTATTTTTGTCCACGACTGTACATAGCACCGCACCTCATGCATGTTTAACCACATTCCACACACACACACCTTCATACTATGGTTTGTCACAATATATATATAAATCAATCTCAAAGAAATAAATAACAAAAAATTCTCCAAGTATATAAATCCAGACCTTAAACCTGAAATGATAAGCTTTTAAGTAATTCCTATTTCTTCTACTCTCCCTGTTATATAATTATGCTTCCCTTATTTCTGTATAAAACAAGGGTATGTAGTGTACTTCCTTACTTTCCTCCCCTCCTCCTTCACACACGCTAGGCTACTTTCTTAATTCTCTCTTGCCTACTCCCCCCCTCCCCCTTTTCTCCTCTTCCTTTCTCCTTTGATTACTCTCCCAATTCTCTCCTCTCCCTTTCTCCCTCCCCTTTTTTTCATCTCCCTTTCTCCTTTGATTACTCTCCCCCCCCACCCCCTTTCTTCTTTCCCTTTCTCCTTCCTCCCTTTTCTCCTCTTCCTTTCTCCTTTGATTACTCTCCCAATTCTCTCCTCTCCCTTTCTCCCTCCCATTTTTTTCATCTCCCTTTTCTCCCCTCCTTTCTCCTCTCCCATTCTCCCTCCCATCCCCCCTC
>JAWZYT010001501.1:5000-25000 GCA_034508575.1 Petrolisthes manimaculis
ATGTATAGCAATGGATGGAAGGCAAGAGTCTATACAGATGAGATAAATCACCAACACAATACCAAGTTAGGTCAAAGGTTAATAAAACAGCTTGGCAGTAAGAGAGGGGGGGGAGAGAGAGAGGGAGAGAGGGGGGAGAGAGAGGGAGAGAGGGGGGAGAGAGGGGAGAGAGGGGAGAGAGAGAGGGAGAGAGGGGGGAGAGAGGGGAGAGAGGGGAGAGAGGGGTGGAGAGAGGGGGGAGAGAGAAGGGGAGAGGGGGGAGAGAAGGGGGGGAGAGGCTGGGTACAGACAGATGAGGTCATATAATAAATTATTATAATCATCACCCTGTTTGTGGTGAACCTGAATGTTTTTATTAGGTCTCTCATTTATTGTATTTAATTAATTTGTAACTGTAATACTGGTGTCTGTTTTTTTTGCGAAATATTATCTAACTAAATGTGATCCTCGTTACTGGCAACACGTAATTAGGATAGATATGGATTTTTTGATATGGGTAATTAGATATGGGTAATTAGATATGGGTAATTAGATATGGGTAATTAGATATGGGTGACAAACACTAGTGGGACTTTTTGGGTTTGAAAGACAAGTACAGACACAGTCAAATATCCACCGACACTTTCTTTCCTTCCATCGTCGTAAATATCTTGGTAATAAAGAACAACACGTGTATGATTTAGCAGCACCACATAATAATAACAATAATAATAATAATAATAATTGAGGGGGTTGAGTTGACGTAAGGTTTTGTTGTTGTATGATTATATTTTGATATGATACTGATTTATTTGTACGATAGAATTAAGGAAGGTGTCGGTGGTTATTTGATTGTGGTTTATTCATTACCTACTATGCTACTCGGACACCCTGGATTATACATACATTTATATTAATTTATATGATTCATGGAGAGATGCATTGAACGTGAACGTGGGAGTGTTTGTCCGTAGACTTACACAGCCTGGTAGGGGTAAATTTGTACACGACATTCATTCCTTGGATGTTCTATAAACCATTTTATTATAAGCATTCTATATAGAGTCCTTATTAAATTTTGATTAATTTGCAGATGGAGTCCTTACTAAGATTCTAATTACATATGCAGATGGAGTCCTTATTAGATTCTGATTAATTTGCAGATGGAGTCCTCAATAGATTCTGATTAATTTCCAGATGGAGTCCTTACTAAGATTCTGATTAGGTTTACGGAAGAAAGAAGAGAGCGTGCCAGGCCTGTAAGACCGTGTAGAACGAGTGAGAAAGTGATAGAGAGGTGGGAGAGCAAGAACGAAATAGCCCTGAGAGGTGAGAATGAGAGAGATAACATATTAACAGTCAAAACAATCTAAACAGTCTATATAAACAGTTTAAACAGTCTATATAAACAGTTTAAACAGTCTATATAAGCAGTCTATATAAACAGTTAAAACAGTCTATATAAACAGTCTATATAAACAGTCTATAACATATTAATTAACAGTCTATATGGAAAGATATACATGTTTATTGTGCCTAATGAAAAACAACTGAACTGAACAAGCCAAAGTGTTGTGGTGACAGGTGTGGTGGTGACAGGTGTGGTGGTGACAGGTGTAGTGGTGACAGGTGTGGTGGTGACAGGTGTGGTGGTGACAGGTGTGGTGGTGACAGGTGTGGTGGTGACAGGTGTGGTGGTGACAGGTGTGGTGGTGACAGGTGTGGTGGTGACAGGTGTGGTGGTGACAGGTGTGGTGGTGACAGGTGTGGTGGAGACAGGTGTGGTGGTGACAGGTGTGGTTGTGACAGGTGTTGTGATGACAGGTGTGGTGGTGACAGGTGTGGTGGAGACAGGTGTGGTGGTGACAGGTGTGGTTGTGACAGGTGTTGTGATGACAGGTGTGGTGGTGACAGGTGTGGTGGTGACAGGTGTGGTGGTGACAGGTGTGGTGGTGACAAGTGTGGTGGTGACAGGTGTGTATAGTGTGGTGTAGTAATGACAGGTGTAGTGGTGACAGGTGTGATGATGACAGGTGTGTATAGTGTGGTGTAGTAATGACAGGTGTAGTGGTGACAGGTGTGATGATGACAGGTGTGTATAGTATAGTGGTGATGATAATGGTAGTAATAGTAGTAGTAGTAGTAGTAGTAATAATAGTAGTGATGGTGGTGGTAGTAGTGGTAGAGATGCCATTTATATACAAGCAGAAAGGGAAGGTGGTATTGTGTGTGTAAGGAAAGGGGTGTGGTGTGAGAAAGGGAAGGGGGTAGTGTGTGTGTAAGGAAAGTGGTGTGGTGTGAGAAAGGGAAGGTGGTAGTGTGTGTGTGTGTAAGGAAAGGGGTGTGGTGTGAGAAAGGGAAGGTGGTAGTGTGTGTGTAAGGAAAGTGGTGTGGTGTGAGAAAGGGAAGGTGGTAGTGTGTGTGTAAAGAAAGTGGTGTGGTGTGAGAAAGGGAAGGTGGTAGTGTGTGTGTAAAGAAAGTGGTGTGGTGTGAGAAAGGGAAGGTGGTAGTGTGTGTGTGTAAGGAAAGTGGTGTGGTGTGAGAAAGGGAAGGTGGTAGTGTGTGTGTGTAAGGAAAGTAGTGTTGTTCCTACAGACAGAGGTCATTCACCCTTCATTGAGATCTGTGTGCCATTCATTAATGCACTAGGCTGTTCACTCTGACCTGCTTAACTAGTACTCCCTTGGACTACACACTGAAGGCCAACCACTAATAAATGAAAATGGCTATCTTAAAAGGTAAGGTATATAGTGTGTTACGCCTCTAACATTTATAATAGTCACTTTCATTTGTATCTGGCGGGTTGGGGGGTGAGGAGGGAGAGGAGGGTGTGGCTGAAGAGAGCAATGACCCGAGTTACAGAGTAAACAAATGGCTGAGTCGACAATACTATAGTCATCAGATCCTTTTCCTTGCTTCTGTCGGCACTAGAATAACCTCAGTTGCCCTAAGGTACAAGCTGAGGGCAGTGAGGATGTCAGGGCACGTCAACAAGGGCCAGGATATAGGGGACATGGGTGGGAGGGGCGGGACTGTGTGCAGTAGTGGTGTGGACCGTAGCTGCACCAGCACCTCTGTCGGTCACTGACCTCAGAGCTTTCTTCATCTCCAGCCTTCCATAAAACTATTGCAGGGAGGCACACTTTCTCACTTCTATCAAGGAGGCAATCCATTTTGACAATAGGGTTCTTACATCCAAACTCCCACTATGGCAGCATTCCTTCGCAATGCCCTCCTATTTTTTTCTGCCCCTCCAGTTCATTGACCTGCGCAGGGTTACCATTGCTGAGTGTTGACGACTTTGTTTTTGTGGTTGGGCGTGTGAGAGTGTTGTAAATATTGATTTGGGTTGCAAAACATTATATTTCCAATATTGGCAACTTATGTAGGCGAACAATTTTAGAGAAAATAAATCTGTGAATGTTGTGATGGCAAGCACGGCCATGATACCATCTGGCGGGAGAATTTGAAGACAACAGGTGCAGGCACGCCCCCTTCCATAGTCTCACATGTTGCCACGCCTACATCCTACATTATATACTTGGACCAACACAATACAAGGAACCCTTTACATGTTGGCAGCATTTCCATATTGTTACGCAATAGTACTTTCACACCTCTGTTACATATGGTTGCGTATGCAGGTTAGCAATGCAATGATGGCATCTAGTACTTCCCTTCATGATTAACTACCTGTTCATTGAAGTACTCTGCGTCCAGACCAATATGGCACATATGATATGTATATGTTTATTATACACTTAATAGAACCATACAGTTGCCTTCCACTACAACCCTCTTTTCATGGACCAATTAATTTTTGTTTTTCAATAGCCTACTCATCGTTTCAAGTGCTTTTCTTTAGTACTTCCCGGGAATAGGTATGTACTGTATGTTTATGACTGGATCCTGGGAAGGGGAGAGAAGGTGCAATGAAAAGTACTGTATATTTGTGTGAATTAGAGGGGTGGAAAGTAGAGGTAAGTGATATATATATTGTAGTGAGGAGAGAAAGGTGGGTGAGTAACGTGAAGGCAGGTAAACAGGTGAAAGGTTGGGAGAGCCAAGAGAGAGGTGCGAGGAGATAAGAAACGAGTGCATGGTGTGGTGGGGAGGGGAGAGGCATAGAGTGGGATGTAGAGGTGTGTATGTGTGTGTGTGTGTGTGTATGTGTGTGTGTATATATGTGTGTGTGTGTATGTGTGTGTGTGAGCCGTGGGGCACGTTGGAGGTCCATAGAGTGGGTCACTATGCCAACCAGGTAGGTAGTGGCATCGGTCATCGACCCCACTTTCACTGTCACTAGCAGTTGTATGTAAAGCAGTCCCTACTTCTTTGATTCATATCCTTCCTTTTCTATGTAATTATATTATTTTCAGTTTCATAATTCTTAGTATTGCTTATATCTTCTTGTGAATAGTATGCATAATGGTTTTCTATAATTACTTTTACTTTCAGAAGTTTAAGCAAAGATTATGGGAGTTTTGTTCTCGCAGTTTTATATTTTTCATAATTCTGCAAACCGTATAACGAATCCATTTATCTCTTTACAAATACAGTATGTAAGCGTTGCCCTTTGTGGTCACAATTGGAATGTATGTGGGTCCCTTTGTGAAAAGTTTAGGAACTATTGGATATTGTTATGAGACATGTGGTGTGTGGGGACCTTAGACTTAGACGTACCGGTACTGCACCATAGTGACAAGTTACTGAAGGGAATTATAATGCAAAAAGTACAAGTCAATATACAAAGGATGGTTGTGGTCAGCAAGTACAGGGACCCTTGACACAGTGTCCTAATTTGTAAATTAATTCAGGCAACGTCACGTACCGGTACTTCTATTAGTTAGTAATAAAATGGTTCAGTAGGAAATGATTGAATAAAATTGATAATTGAATATTGGGAATACTAAAGTATAAATTATTGTTTTATGGAGGTGTGTGTGTGTGTGTGTGTGTGTGTGTGTGTGTGTGTGTGTGTGTGTGTGTGTGTGTGTGTGTGTGTGTGTATGTGTGTGTGTGTGTGTGTGTGTGTGTGTGTGTGTGTGTGTGTGTGTGTGTGTGTGTGTGTGTGTGTGTGTGTGTGTGTATGTGTGTGTGTGTGTGTGTGTGTGTGTGTGTGTGTGTGTGTGTGTGTGTAGTACAGTACAATGAGTGAAGAGTAACAGGACAGTTGTGTTGTTGGGTTGCAAGGGTCAACACGCTCGCCTCCCTTATCAACATTACCCTTGGACTCTGACATACATGTGAGTACTGAATTTACATCTTACACGTTTTGTACATGTTTACATCACGTCAATGTATTTTAATGACGGTACAGATATTCTTCACACATTCATAAACATAACCCTCTCAAGCACAAACTCTCTTTCCATAATCACTCTCACAGACACAACAGAAATCCATCCAGGTATTCTTCACAGTCAGCAATGGGTAGGGATTTCCTGGTTGTTACTCTCTCCCTTGTCAAGAAATTAGATCCTGTATTGCACAGTATATATAACTCCTATCATGATGTGGCCTCGTACTACTTCTCTATTTGTCCTCCATTCAATCTTTAACAATTGTAACCCAGTAACAGTTGTGAATTAGTTGAAATACATTCGTAATAACTTTGACGTTTTTATATATATATATTTATTTATTTATTTATTTACTCATTTATTTATTTTTATTTATAGGACGTGGCCGCGACACGACTCTGCTCTGCCTACACAAGAGATTGAATATAGCATAAAGATGAATTGGAGTGTGTCACCATATGGTGGTTCTAAACATCTCCTATTCTGTGTGTTGACCTGCTCACACCTCTACCACACACTCCTTCACCTTTCCAACCACCACCACCACCACTACCACCACCACCATCACCACAACTACAAGCCATCACACCTGGTAAAATATTAAAACTAAACCCTTATCACAACACAGTAAACCTGACACAACAGTACCGTACCTATTAGATGAGTATCCTAACCATTATAATATGACAGTATGGTTAGGGCAACTTAAAGGTCACAACGACTGTCATCATCTTACTGTTAACTACATACTAATAACACACACAACCATTCACTACCAACATTAGGTTTCACTATCACCACCACCACCATTCACTACTAACTCGGTACCTCCATCACATACTCAGCTAACAGTCATTATTATCATCATTAATTATCATCATTAATCATTAAATTGTACTGAATTCATTTAACAATATTAACTTCATCATCATCATCACATAAGAAACAAAAAGAACCAAAACCATATCACTGCAACACACACACACACACACACACACACACACACACACACACACACACACACACACATTACTAAATATGAAACTAACATATGCCCTTTTTTCTTGCTGCTGGTGGTGTTGTTGTCATGTGTGTGTGTGTGTGTGTGTGTGTGAGGAAGTGGTTGGCATCACGTGGACTCAACAAAGATCAAACACCCCAGCAGGAAGGAAGTAGGCCACATCACACAACAACAACAACAACAACAACAACAATAACAACAACACCCAGGACGTCACTGCTATATACTGGAGGCTTCTGTGTGTGTGTGTGTGTGTGTGTGTGTGTGTGTGTGTGTGTGTGTGTGTGTGTGTGTCGTGGCAATATTTTTTGAAGGACTCATTTACCTCCCATTTTCTGGCTATATCACAGGCTCCTTCTATATAGATATGTGTGTGTGTTTCGTGCATGGCAATATTTGAAGGACACATAAACCTCACAATCATACATTTTTCTTTTGTTTCTGGACACCGAGCATATTTGTTATCTATCCCGTGAGCATCATTGACAATTTAGGAGCTTCGAGGAGAGAGAAAAAATATAAGGAAGGAAAGGTTTGACGGTACAGTACAGTAAGTGTATTATTATATATATATAGAAGGAAAGTAATGAGTATGGGTGGAGCGAATGAGTAAAGATGCAGGAAGATAGTAGTAGTAGTAGTAGTAGTAGTAGTAGTAGTAGTAGTAGTAGTAGTAGTAGTAGTGGGGGAGTAGTCAGTGTGTGTAGTGTTTGTTGGCTTTACTTGTCACTCACACACACACACACACACACACACACACACTAATCGACCTAACCTATTCATTCTATGGTACACATTTGGTTTATAAAAGTGCTCTAGAGATATGGATGTCAAGTGTCGTGTCTTCCATTGATATACTGTACCAATAACAACACAGGTAAAGAAGTCACGAGCACTAATAAGTATCCAGGTGTGCTTCGAATACTTAATTAGAGACAACAAACAGCAAGTAAATGCACAATAAGCTCTTCATTGGAATTACTTCATTGGTGAATTTGGACTGTTCGAAGCTTCAACCAAAGCTGTATACTTATTAGTACTCGTAACTGTACAGTACTAATTTTTTGGGGGGTGGGTGGGAGTACATTATTGTATAGGCTACGCTCTAAAAAGTTTACATTTTCTTTGAGATAAAATGTAAAGAAAATGAATAGTTAACATTGTAAACGTAAGTAGGTTTTTTCTGACATTATTTAGACAGGCTACATACAGTACGTATTCCAGGTGGTGGTATAATGGTTACTAACAGGATTCATGAGATAAACAGCAGCAGGCAGTCGCTTCCACACACTTCCTATATTATTATTACACTCTTCAAAAAAAAAAAAAAAAACTTCTTCCTAGCTGTGACTTATAGTAGGTATCTTGTTTACAGCTATATAGTAGTTGTTCCATTCCCATTGTAGCTTAATGAGAGACGATAAAGGAACAAGACAGTACAGTTGAACACATGAATGGGTGTTACAGCCCAAAAGAAAGATGGTCAATTTCTGCCAATATTAAGTTCCTTATAGTGCCAAATAGGAGAGAGACATCAGAGGCAGAAGTCGGTATTGAGGATGGTAATAAAAAACAAGTACCTGATAATAGACACTGGTTACTCAAATGGGACAAGTATCTTTCACCTGGGCTACATGTATGTACCACCCATTCATGTGTCCAACTGTACGTGAGTTCACTCTAATTAGCCTCCAAACTAATCCAGGCCACAGAACCCTTCCGTATTTCTAATTGGGAATCTGTTGCCTGGAGTAGTTTGGATAATTCATAAAGCTCCAGTAAGGGCCCTCAATTTTTTTTTTTTATAACTACGGGTGATAGTTCGTTGGTGAATTGGTGGAATGTTCAAAGCTTCAACCAATACTGTATATTTATTATTAGTGCTCGTAACTGTACACTGATATTATTTCGTGTCTAATTAACTTATAAGAAAATGTTACTCTCCCATTGTACTACTCACCACAGATCATTCCTCGTATAATAAAATAATAAATAAGCTTTCTTAATTTTCTTACTTCTACCTGACAGCGAGGTGTGGCAACGTGTGACCGTAGACTTTTAACACACTACACTACGGTAAGGTACGAATCTTGTCGGTGCATCTTGTCTTGGGTCGAGGGATTAGAGGGACACTAGATTATATATATATATTTTTTTGTTTGCTAGATGCAGAAATAGTGGACAGGCTTTCTACACAACCCAAGCCTGTCCCCCTATTCCCGCACCCCCTAACCCCCCCTCACCCCCCCCAAACCTGTCCCCCTATTCCCGAACCCCCTAACCCCCCCTCACCTCCCCCAAGCCTGTTCCCTACTCCCGCACCCCCTTAAACTCACAAGAGGCATAGTGAAGTGGCGTCCCCATCAGTGCCATCACCCCCACCACCACCATTCGACCCCATGCATACACTCTTTTAAAAATAGCCCCACCATAAATATATAGGTTCAATTAGCCTCAGAGCTGCATAGACCCCTTGTTATATAGTCAGGTATCCTACGTTGGTGCTAAAGTCTCCCCAACCCTTGATCATAATAAAAATAGTGAAATTGGGTATTGATGACGATGGTGTGGTGGTGATGATGAGACCCTACAAAAACAATCCAATTTTGATCATTTACTTCCATACTTAAACGAATCCAAGAGAAGATGGAACCTTTAAAGAAACAATATTATTTCATTGGTTCATACATATAGGGGACGACTTCTATAAGAATATCCCTCCATACATACATACATACATACATACATGCATTATTAACCTGTACCAATTTCTTTATACCTGTTGTTGTTATTGTTACTTTTATTTTATATTTACGGTGCGAAATAACATTCTATCGAGGTCCAACTGACGGTACAAAACTTCAACTATATAATTATTATTTAGGAGTTAATTGCATGCGTTCATTCTTCGTAGTGTGTTTGGCCTATATATATATAGTAACCTAGTGTGTTTGGCCTATATATAGTAGCCTAGTGTGTTTGGCCTATATATAGTAGTCTAGTGTGTTTGACCTATATATACTCGACTTTCCTATTGACAACAAAAATCAGATCATTGGCTAAAATCAATCCGTCATGTTTTGTATGAGACCAAATGGACGGATGGTTATATTGTACACCACGTCTGACACACCCTACTGAAGGAAGCTGAGTAAGGTGTTGAAATTCCTGGTGTGGCAGAGAGAGAGAGAGAGAGAGAGAGAGAGAGAGAGAGAGAGAGAGAGAGAGGTGTATAGGGAGTGACAGTCAGCTAGCCACACATGCATGGTAACATATAATGGACGAATTGGAGTGCTACTGTCTCCTCCAAAGTATACCAGGAAACATAAAAGTACTACACTCCTTAGTTTGTAACACTCGCAATCCAAAATGTGTAACTATCCAGGACTTGTTGAAAGTTTCGAATCATTTGACATACTAGTGAACCAATTACAACACTTATCCTGTTAACTATGTGCTTGAGCTGGCTTAATACTCGACGATCTGGCTATTCGAATCAAGCCTGGATACATATTTTGGATTGCGAGTGTACAGTAGCTCAGTATACAGTATCATACAGTAGCCACCAAACATATTATTGTCTATATCATCCTGCATGGGTTGGCTTATAGACACAACGAGTTTTTGTTGTTGTTGCTATTGTTGTTGTTGTTGTTGTTGTTGTAAGCTATAAATAGTCGGGTGCGGTGCTATATCTATTCAAGTCTCAGATTCTTTCCTATTATAATACTCAGTGGAAACCTTAATTAATCTGTATCTAACATTTGGACTACATGCTGCTTGCTAGGATCTTCGCTATACCACCACGAACTCGTCTGCAGGGGTTTGTCAGTCAGGCAGGCATCGTTGAAAATATCTATGATGTGCATGGGGTATTATTTTCTGTTATCACTTCTTTCTTTATTTTGGTATTGTAGGTGCATGAAGGTGAGTAAATGAGGATAGTTTAGTTGCATTGCGGGAGAGAGAAAGGCCGAGAGAAGGATGATAAAAGTAGGAAAAAAGAAATGGGAGAGAGAAAGACAAAAAGGCAGAGAGAAGGATGATAAGAGTAGGAATAAAAAGGGGAGAGAGAAAGACAGAAAGGCAGAGAGAAGGATGATAAAAGTAGGAAAAAAGAAAGGGGAGAGAGAAAAGCAGAAAGGCAGAGAGAAGGATGATAAAAGTAGGAAAAAAGAAAGGGGAGGAGAGAAAGAGGAGGAGAAGGGGATGCAGAAAAATAGTCACGGTATGTAATATAAAAGGAAGGTGAAGGTTAATAAATAGAGAGGAAATTTCGAGGAGTACAATCCATTATATTTACACCAATAGTATCCTGTGTCATAAAGGAAGAGAAGAAACAAAAACTATGAATGTGTGTGTGTGTGTGTGTGTGTGTGTGTGTGTGTGTGTGTGTGTGTGTGTGTGTGTGTGTGTGTGTGTGTGTGTGTGTGTGTGTGTGTGTGTGTGTGTGTGTGTGTGTGTGTTCCTGGCATATTACTTTAGAGAAAAATATTAAGGCTCTCCAATTCACCAAAAAAGTAGGATCTCCTCTCAATGTGGTAATTTTTTTTTTTTTTTTTTTTTTTTTACATTGGAGTGCCTTTCTTCCTCCATAGTATGTCAGGAAACAAAACCAGAAGAGCAAAAATAATGATGTTCTGTTGCTTGGAATAGTTTGGAGGATTCAGTTACTCCAGAATTACCAACCTGTCACTACCTAGCTAACCACTCAGAGGCACTCCCCCCCACTCAGATCAAACTAGTTATCACCACCACTCAGATGAATCCAATCAATCACTCACTACTACAACCACTTAGATGTAACACTCTCCCTACTACTCACAAGTAACAACAACAACAACAACAACAACAACTACAACCACAACCACTACCACTACTACTACTACTACCACTCAGATTCAAGCAGTGCCCATCCACCACCAGTCATTGAAGAACAGAACAGAACAGAGAGAGAACCAACCAACCCCCCAGCCAGCCAGAAATGGGATGATAGAGTGTTGTCATCAGCGTCACCTGCAGCAGTCGCCTTGAACTTGACTTACACCAGCACAAACAACGAGAGAAAGGGAAAGATAATGATGATGATGATGTTGGAAGAGGAGGAGGAGGAGGAGGAGAGGAAAGGAGAAAGAAGAGAGGAGCAAGTGGAGAAGAAAGGGAAGAGGAGAAGAGAGGAGAGAGGAGGAGAGGAAAGAAGAAAGAAGAGAGGAGACGATTGTTGTTGATGGATATTAGGCGCCGCAACATCGAGGTCCTATAGCGCCAGAAAAAAGGTGATAGAGAGGTGTGACAACAAGCAGGAAGGAAATAAAAAGAAAATAGGGACAGTTGAAGAACTGAAAGATGGGAACCATTTAGTTTGGTCTCTCACTAGCGACCTTCCTAGCATGGGAAACCCTCTCTCACCGAAATCGGGGCAGAGCAGGGGCTGGAGCCCCCTCTAGTCTAGCTCGCCAGGTCTCAGAGACACACAAGCCCCCCCACCACGGCAAGGTTGGGGGGACGAGGAGAGGAGGAGGAGAGGGAAGAAGAAGAGGAAAAGAGGGGAGGAGGAGGAGGAGGCAAATGTGACCAAACGTAAAAAATAAATAACTAAAAAATTAAAAAATCAGGAATAAAACAGAGAAAAAGAAGGAACACAAATTTTTTTAATTAATGAGGATGAATATGATTGTGAGGCTCGATTTTTTTTTAGAATAATACTGATTGATTATATTTATAATTATTATTATTATTACTACTATCAATACAAATAATAATAACGATAACGATAACGATAATGATAATAATAATGATAATGACAATAATAATAATAATGTTTTAAAGATGAAGATTATTATTACCTTTCGATGAAGATGACTGACATATTGATGGTCATAATAGTAAAGATGAGATGGTAGTCAAACTGAAACAGGTCCAAGGCCAAGGTGACAGGTTGTGTGTGTGTGTGTGTGTGTGTGTGTGTAGAGTCAGCTGTATTATGTGTGTCTCTGGGTCAGTCAGCTTCTCTCTCTCTCTCTCTCTCTCACACACACACACACATTTCTCTCACAGCATCTTTCTCTGTGTGTGTGTTAGTTTTCCCTCTGCTGTGTCCTCTCTAACCCCAGGCAGTTAAAGGTTGATTTGTTTTACTCACGGAATATTACTGTACTCCAGAGTTTAATGGGGTGCGGGAATAGGGGGACAGGCTTGGAGGGGTCTGAATGTACTTGATGTGTATATACGGTAGAGTTTAACCTAATGATACACACACAAGCTCCCCCCCCCCCATAAAAAAAATAATGTATCAGTTGTCATAAAAATCTTTAACAAATGCTATATTTACTGAAAATCCTACCACTGCTTATGTGTGTGTGTGTGTGTGTGTGTGTGTGTGTGTGTGTGTGTGTGTGTGTGTGTGTGTGTGTGTGTGTGTGTGTGTGTGTATGTGTGTGTGTGTGTGTGTGTGTGTGTGTGTGTGTGTGTGTGTGTGTAGCCATCCCCCTACTATGCTTGTTTCCCATCACTGTGTACATACATACATACAGGTAGCTGATTAGGGCTGAGTGAGTGAGTGAGTGAGTAAGTGATGGTAGTTGTGGTTGTGTTGACGGCATGTGGCTGAGTGTGTCTGGTGGCCCGGGCATCTCACTCAGCAACCTTGACAGCAGTTGACAGTTGACACCCCGTATACCACACCTACCACACCACTAACATCCACCACCATCACCACTACCATCCACCACACCACCATTACATCCACACACCACTACACACACCACTACACCTTATTGTTTCACTTGCAATAGGACAGCCTCATAAGTCATAAAATAATAATAAAAAAGTGTTCATCACAAATTCACCCAGTTCCTATTTTTTTCGTTCCTTGAGTTTCATTGTCGATCATTTAAAAGAGAGTGTACCACATATACACCTATTTATATTTTACTAAGTCCTTCGAGGTTAATTTTTTTTTCAAGGTAGATTTTCTTCGTTCATGTTCCCCGGTGTTAATTTATAAGTACTCCGAGTAGAGGTTAGAGATCGAATGAAGCCTTATAGTTTGACCAGAAGACGAAGAGTATAATAATCTCTGCCTTTGATACCAGCATTCATTAACTAAGGACGTAAAAAACTCCTGTTGTCTTGTTTATTCAGCGACCAACTATACACCAGTCAATTAGAATTAAATATAATATCATCTCTGACGTCATGGGGAAGGCAGCTAGCAGAGCAGCAATTTATTCATTATCTTTGTACGACTCTTGACAGACAGATAAATAAATACACACACACAATGACTGACCTCTCACTAAACCTAATTCAACTGATTAAACGGAGGCTAACACAGAGAACAAGAGGTGGTTGAGTGAGGTACAGCCACAATCAAATATTCACCGACACTTTCCTTCCATCGTGCAAATATAAAGCAGTATCATATCAAAATATAATCATACAACAACACCTTACGTCAACTCAACCCCCTCAATTATTATTATATTGTCCTGCAAAATCATACACGTGTTGTTCTTTATTGCCAAGATATGTACATACTACGATGGAAGGAAAGTGTCAGTGGATATTTGATTGTGGCTGTACATTTGTGGACGTATGAAACAGACACACCAGATAGAACGGAGCCCCTTCATTGAGCACATACGGTAGGATGTGATGTTGTGTGCATACAGAGACGCGTCCTAATATAATATTATATATGTTCGATAAGGAGGCCCCTGTTTCAAATGTGTCTGTTTCAAGTGTCTGCAACAGTACAGCGTTAGTCCTATATAAAGGGGAGCCTGCATGGGGTCATTCCTCTCACTGTGTAAGTAACTGATTTGAATGTGTTGAACTCTTTTGTTTGTTTAGATTGGTTAAGTTTTAGACTCTCCATTGTCAAGTCATACCCCGCCGCTGCTGTGACGTCCCCCTTCCTTCCTTCCTTCCCACCTCCCCCAAACCATACAGCAAGTCAAGAGAATACAATGCTATGTCAACCTTTCTGATAACTTATATAACTACCGGTATAGAAAGGAGAATACATGGAAGAGAGTATAATAACTGCCGTCGTTCTGTAAATGTTGCTTTATCTTCCAAGTTGTCACGATTCTTACACGGACAGTAAAATGGCCTCATGCAACCTGGATTTTGACAACGTGCTGGCTGTGAAGAGATGATGGTGATGCTGTTGTTATTGTCACTGAGGTAAGATATTAGAGTCATATCAAAATAATATTACCAAGACATGTAGTAATAAAAATAATATGTGCTCATGCAGTTCACTTTTCTTTGTCTTTCGTTTCATCAATAATTAACTCTCTCCCTCTTCCGTATTTACTTCACAATCTTCACCATTCTCTCTTTTATCCCTCGTCAATCTATCCAATCTCACCATTTACTGCTCTTTGTTCAACTCACTTATTAAGGAAAACACAACTCAGTACAACAACCATCCATTCATTTATATATATAATGAAAAGAATAGGAGTAAATTTACTTGTTTTAGAGCAACAAGGAGCTACAAATTTTTTCGCCAAACTCTGAGACAAAACAAACTTAAATAAAATAAAGAACACACACACACACACACACACATACAGAGACACTGATGCTGGGAAGAGGAGACGAGAACGATTTAAGATTCCACTATGTGTAGTTTGAGGGTGTAATGTTTTGGCCACAACACGTCCTAATGCCATTCATCCATCTACGAGTATACCGTATAGGTCTGGTGTCGGGAGAAAATAATACTGAAGTGTTATGACTTTGTAGAGTTAATGATGTGAAACAAGGAGCGGTCAGGCCCAAGACTTATTCATTACTTGTACACAAAACACTCTCCCCCCCTCCCCCTATAAACACACAATATAATTATATAAGTATATATACACTTTCCGTAAGCTTACATATATATATATATACACACATAACATAATATATATATATATATATATATATATATATATATATATATATATATATATATATATATATATATATATATATATATATATATATATATCCTTTCGCACGCTTTCACACACATACATATTGTAGTGTACAAACCACCATGACATGTAGGAGAATTTTCTCTACATCATCCACCCATTTTTAATCATGGTAGCGTAATATTTGTAAATAAATATCGGCATATAAATAAAGTTGTATAAACATTTTTAGCTACTGGTTTCACTTCAACTCGTATTTAATCGTATATTTTTAATGATATTGATATTTTTTTCACGATAAAAGTAATACTCTATCATTATTCTGTCAGGTTACCAAAGTGCCAAGTAGATATTAAGCGAAATAAGTGAGGCACCACGAAAATACAAAAAAAATGTACCTCGGAGAAATGCAATGTTTTGGTATGGGAAAGGTAAGCGTGAACGGAGGTTGCCTGGAGATATTGACCAATCAGAGACGAGCATTAAAAATACAGCTAGGCTCCAATTGCAAGCTAGGATGGGGTAGACTATAGTCAGGAGAAATCAGAAGCCTCCAATTTTCATACACGATCACAGGGTCCTTAAAAAGTTATCCTGAAAAAAGAACATAGTATTAAAGTATTACATTGTACAAATTGGAAGATCTTTTTGTTAAAAATGAAGGAAAGAGAATGAAGAAGGCAAAGAGAGAGAAAGAGAGAGAGAGAGAGAGAGAGAGAGAGAGAGAGAGAGAGAGAGAGAGAGAGAGAGAGAGACAGAGAGAAAGAGAGAGAGAGAGACATCAAGCATGAAGGAGAGAGAATGTAGGAGAGAGAGAGAGAGAGAGAGACAGCAAGCACGGAGAGAGAGAGAGAGAGAGACAGCAAGCACGGAGAGAGAGAGAGAGAGAGAGAGACAGCAAGCACGGAGAGAGAGACAGCAAGGATGTGTGTTTAGACCAGTATTACTTTGTGTTTGTAGGCCTATAGCTGAACTATATCATTTGCTTGAGAGACTTACTAATTGTTGGTGTTTACGGAAGTTCAAACTGTTTACCGATTATATTCAATTTTATTGGTCACTGAATCATGTAATAAATGTGTAGAAGAAAATTTGAGTATAGAGTGGAGAAGAGTAGTGTAAAAAGAGTAATAAGAGTAGTGTAATAAGAGTAGTGTAATAAGTAGAGTACTAAGAGTAGTGTAATAATAAGAGTAATGTAATAAAAGTAGTGTAAAAAGAAGGTTTGATATTGCTTCTTTTCGTTCGCCTAATATCAATCAATCAATCAATTTTTCTTTTCGTTCGAATTAATGAAGATTAATAAAGTAAAAGGAATGAATGAGGCAGAGAAAAAGGGACAACAAACAAGAAAGGAAAATGAGATAATGAAAAGAGGGACAGTTGAGGAGGAGGAAAGACAAACAAACAAACAAGAGACTGACACCCGTAGTTTTAAAACATTTGAGGGCCCTTACTGGAGCTCTATGAAACCTCCAAGTAATCCAGGCCACAAAATGCTTCAGTGTTTCGAATAGGGAATCTGTTACCTGGAATAGTTTGGAGGGTTCATAGAGCTCCAGTAAGGGCCCTCAAATGTTTTAAAACTACGGGTGTGACTGACTGTTAACGGGTCCAATGTGACTCCCCAAGACACTGAAGCTATACCTGCACACATGATAGCAGACAATACATCTTTATAATTATACGTGATGGTGGTATACAACGTAGGTAGGTAGGTATATAGGCAGGTGGTAGGCAGGTAAGGAATACGTGAAGGCCAGACACACACACACACACACAGAGAGAGAGAGAGAGAGAGAGAGAGAGAGAGAGAGAGAGAGAGAGAGAGAGAGAGAGAGAGAGAGAGAGAGAGAGAGAGAGAGAGAGAGAGAGGCAGACAACAAGATGGATGTCAGACAACGAGGGAAGGACGGGTCATTGACTGAGGAGGTTATTGTGCTGGCAGGCAGTGGAAGGAAGGAAGGAGGGGGTCGGTAGTGGGGGAGGGGGTCGGTAGATGGGGGTCTTTCAGTGGGAGAAGATGATGTGTGGGTCAGGGAGAGTGTAGCCGGTTGTTTCGGGGTGTGGGGGTGGGGACTGGGTATGCGGAGGATGTGGGGTAGGGTAGGGTAGGGTGGGGTAGGGTAGGAGGTGAACTTAGGGTCAGTTGGAGGGGTAGGGTATAGAGGAGTTAGGGTTAAATCATGAGGCATGGGGAGGAGTTACGACTGACGACTGGTTGGGACAGAGGGAGGAGTCAGGGTCAGGGAATGAGACAGGGGAGGAGTTATGGGGTTGGGTGTGGTGGGAAGAGAGTCTAAATAAGCGTCGCCGCCGAATCGTTTCTGAGAATGGGACTGACTTGATTCATCTTTTTGTTGCCGGGGTTTTTCCTTCAACATTCTTCCCAGCAGATGACAACACGAGGGAGACTTTCCGGAACAGACGACCTGATGTATGTACAGTTGGACACAGGAATTCGTGGTACAGCGCAAGTAAAAGACTGTCAATTTCTACCAATATCAAGTTCCTTAGTGCCAAATAGAAGACAGTATTGAGGATAATAATAAAAAGCCAATACCTGATAATAGACACTGGTTACTCAGATAGGGCAAGTATCTTTCACCTGGGCTGTACCACCAATTCCTGTGTCCAACTGTACATGTACTTGTTAGGGATACTTCTCAATCCTTCTCAAAGTAAAATAAATAAATAAATATTATAAATTAATATATCTATATATAGCTGTTTTATATATGAAACACATGTGTATAATAATTGTCATGCATGTGCCTTCATTATTTATATTATCCAATGTTGCGGAAGGTGAGGAATACACGTGAGAATTGAAGATGAGTAATCCGTCAATGTCCTCACTTACTTTTGGAATTAAAAAAAAAAAAAAAAAAAATTATGAGAGACATCCGGTCCAAAATCGTTTACAATTTGGTTGGGTTTGTTGAAGGGACAAAAGTGGTAACAAATAGGAAATATGTATGAAGGTATAATAGTGTTGTTCCATAAGTGACCAGTTATGTATACAGTAATTATGAAAGCTTAATTATAGATGGTCCAGATGAACAAATATAAAGGTGCTTGGTCTGTAGCTTGGAATAATTAGTTGTTCCAGAGATACAATTGTTCCAGAGATATAGTTGTTCCAGAGATATAGTTGTTCCAGAAATACAATTGTTCCAGAGATATAGTTGTTCCAGAGATATAGTTGTTACAGAGACAGTTGTTCCAGAGACAGTTGTTCCAGAGATACAATTGTTCAACAGACAGTTGTTCCAGAGAGACAGTTGTTCCAGAGACAGTTGTTCCAGAGATATAGTTGTTCCAGAGATAGTTGTTCCAGAGATATAGTTGTTCCAGAGACAGTTGTTCCAGAGACAGTTGTTCCAGAGATATAGTTGTTCCAGAGATAGTTGTTCCAGAGATATAGTTGTTCCAGAGACAGTTGTTCCAGAGATATAGTTGTTCCAGAGATAGTTGTTCCAGAGATAGGGAGGAAGAAATATACAGTGAGAGAGTTTAAAAGACCAAACAAATGTCCAGTCATTCTATAGTGTAATAACCATACGAAGAGAGAGAGAGAGAGAGAGAGAGAGAGAGAGAGAGAGAGAGAGAGAGAGAGAGAGAGAGAGAGAGAGAGAGAGAGAGAGAGAGAGAAATATGCAACACCGGGGCGAAAATAATGATAGAGGGTGAGAGTTGATGAGTTGAGAAGGAATTAGGCTTTTGATTCCAACCCTGTCCTGAAGTAATGTGAAGGTTGTGTCATATCATACCTAAAAGCTGTACTGTATTATTATTATTATTATTATTATTATTATTATTATTATTATTATTATTATTATTATTCCATAGAAGTTGTTGATGTGATCCCAGTACAGAGAAAAAAAGCACCTGTCCTAATATATTTAATTCATTATCGAAGTACTTTTTTTTGTCTTCTTCAAATTAATCGTCAAAAAGAAGAATAAACTGACAGAAAAGTCCACAATTGGTTGGCGGGGGAAATTATATTCGTTTAAGTTTTACACTCAGTTTGTTGTTCCCTGCATTTCATATTCTTTTCCACTTTCATCACAGGTAAGGGTGAGGGACAAGTAAGGGTAGAGAGAGGGACAGGTAAGGGTGAGGGACAGGTAAGGGTGAGGGACAGGTAAGGGTAGGGAGAGGGAGAGGTAAGGGTAGAGAGAGGGAGAGGTAAGGGTAGGGAGAGGGAGAGGTAAGGGTGAGGGACAGGTAAGGGTGAGGGACAGGTAAGGGTAGGGAGAGGGAGAGGTAAGGGTAGAGAGAGGGAGAGGTAAGGGTAGGGAGAGGGAGAGGTAAGGGTAGAGAGAGGGAGAGGTAAGGGTAGAGAGAGGGAGAGGTAAGGGTAGAGAGAGGGACAGGTAAGGGTAGAGAGAGGGACAGGTAAGGGTAGGGAGAGTGACAGGTAAGGGTAGAGAGAGGGACAGGTAAGGGTAGGGAGAGGGAGAGGTAATGGTAGAGAGAGGGACAGGTAAGGGTAGGGAAAGGGAGAGGTAAGGGTAGAGAGAGGGACAGGTAAGGGTAGGGTAAGGGACAGGTAAGGGTAGGGAAAGGGACAGGTAAGGGTAGGGAAAGGGACAGGTAAGGGTAGGGTAAGGGACAGGTAAGGGTAGGGTAAGACACACACACAATGGATTAACGTGACATCCTCCAGGAATGCCAACACATACAGTAATCTCTCGGGCATCTTTATCTACTTTCACTTTCCCTACATCATTTATCAGACATAAAAGTGTAGTTCTA
>JAWZYT010001501.1:30000-37197 GCA_034508575.1 Petrolisthes manimaculis
CCTGTGTTGTAGACCTGGGCACGGTGGATTAGGTTCGGGTTGCGCCCTTATACGATGCAGGGTGAAAGTGCCACGCCAAACAGGCACCATTCCTTCACCTAAAAGTGAGAGTGACCTTCACCTCCGTTTCCTTGCGTTTTTGGCATCAATGAACACGTTTTACACACCAACCAGGGATTAAAATACCTGTTCCCTTGTGATGGTGTATATTATATGGACGAGTGTACTACTGCATTGTTCCCTCACTGGTCACTTACTGGTCTTACTCAACTTGTTCTTAGGGGCACAAGAGTGTGTCCATGCATCCGGACACTGGACCTCCTTACGTGTTGCAGAGGGGGGGGAGAAAACGTGGGTAAAGTCGAGGTCTCTTTGTCGCATCCGAACGACGAGGTGGTCAAACAACATCCCTCTGCTGGATAAACTTGAACTCGGGAGGGTCATAAGTAGCCTATTGTCTATTGATTGTCTCTATGTTTCTACGGTGACGTGTATTTGTAACCATAGGCTACATAAGAAGTAACCATAAATGTTTATATATCAATGCAATTAGTCCTTATAGAAGACGGGACATTTTGGAGCCCCAACGTCTCCTCTATGTCATGTCTCGTTTCTTGTAAACATTTTGCTCTTGATGAATTAAGGAGGGAGTGCGGAACTTGCTTTGATGCGTCACTGGCAATATAGTACAAGGGCCTTCATCGATGGCCACGGGAGTGCGCCAACAGATGGCAGCACTGGGAACATGAATATCAAGCTTGGAAAAGTGGAACGTTGTGATGAAAGTCAGACTCGGACAGAATGCCACACGAAGGACAACAATATTTTGAGACGAACGGAGATCAATTAATTTGTCCACTACTTGTTGGGTATTTCTTCAGTCTGTCTGAATGATAATAATAATAATAATAGTTCACATTAGAGATGTTGTACGGCAAAATAAATTACGGATCAGATTAAAAAAAAAAGGTTATGATTATATAGACGAGAGGAAAGACAAAGAACACGTCAAGGGAGTAAAAATATAAAGATGAAATGAGTAGTTCACTGCGTGTGTGTTTCGAGGTATAGCCAGGAGGAATCAAAAGCCTCCAATTCCCACACACGATCACAGGGTCCTTAAAAACCGACATACCATGGGCGTCAAATACATCATAAATAAACACACGACGAATTAATGAAGATACGAAAATAGAAAAGAAGATCCTGTAGTGAACAAGTCAGTCTCTCTCTCTTAAGTAAACACACACACACACACACATGCACACACACAACATAAATCTACTCAACATTCTTTACATTTTTGGAGCACATTATTCGTATCTTACCAAGTTTATTATTATTATTATTATCATTATTATTATTATTATTATCTTTATCATTATTATTATTATTATTATCTTTATTATTATTATTATCATTATCTTTATCATTATTATTAGTATCATTATTATTATTATTATAGTTGTTGTTGTTGTTGTTGATATGTGAATTAACACTTTACTCTTTGTTGTTGTGTTGAACAGGTCTATTGAACACGTCTGGGGGAATATGGCGAGACCAGAGACAGTTCCTACACACCCGACTCCGAGCCCTGGGTATGAAGACCACAGGACCAGGCAGGGAACAGATGGAAGTCCGTATTATGGTTAGTATTGTTAGTGGACCTGTAGCTGTAGTGGTAGCTCTCTCTCTCTGTCTGTCTCTCTCTCTCTCTCATTAACTTGATTTTATGGATAGTATAAGTAGCTCTCTCTCTCTCTCTCTCTCTCTCTCTCTCTCTCTCTCTCTCTCTCTCTCTCTCTCTCTCTCTCTCTCTCTCTCTCTCTCTCTCTCTCTCTCTCTATCTCTCTCTGCTTAATTAACTTAACTAAATTCCTATACTTCTTTATATTAAATGAAATTTATATGAAGTTATCATTTCATAATTATCTCCCAATGGAATATTTTCTTACTTTCTATATAGTCTTATCAATTCAACATAAGGTGCCATTTTATGACCTTATTCTCAGTGTTAATGTTTGTGTTTGTTGTTGTGCCACTACAGAGTGAGGTGAAGTGTCTGCTACAATGTCTGAGTGCTGGTAAAGGCAAGTCCCTGGAGGTGGGTCAGCTGCTCTGTAACGCCTCCACCAACGTCATCTGTTCAGTGCTGATGTCGGTCCGTTTCCTGCCCAACAATCCGGCTTTCCTACGCTTCATGGAGCTCTACGATGAGGGATTCAAGCTCTTCGTTAAGTGTGACATCGCCAGTTACATCCCCGTGTGTAAATACATGCCTTCCGTCATCGAGAACTTCCAGCGGCTGATTCAGAGTCGTGACGAGTCGTGTGCCATGATTCGTGACATCATCAACCAGCGAAGGGAAAAGTTTGACCCCAACCACACCGGTGACATTCTCGACTGTTACTTGCTGGAGGAACACAAAGCCAAGGAAGAAGGACGAGTTCTCTACGAAGGAAAAGACTTTGGTAAGTTTATAATGGTTTAAGTTTTTAATTTAATTTTTTAACAATATTCATTTAAGTGAATTAGTACTACTATGATGAATGATGAGCAGAAAACTTTATTGATCATATTTGTTTTTATTTCTTTAACTTTTTCCATATCTCGATAGACACATTAGTAATCCACTGCTTTTGGAATCTCTTTGTGACACGACTTTGCACTAACATGAAAAAGATTACATCCCTCTTCAAAATGACTGCGTAGTAATTAACAATTTATCTTAATCCTTGACAGATCGGCAGTTGGTGCAGGTAATGGCGGACATGTTCAGTGCTGGTGAGGAGACCGTCAAGACGTGTTTGTTATGGGCCCTCGTGTACCTCCTCAGACACCCCAAGATTATGCATAAAGTTCAGGACGAGTTGGACGCTGTTGTGGGCCGCTCCCGCCTCCCCTGCCTCGAAGACCAACAACACCTGCCCTACACCGAGGCCACCCTGTGTGAGGTCCTCAGGCGCTCCACTGTGGTGCCCCTGGGAACCTTCCACGCCACCAGTGAGAACACCACCCTGGGAGGTTACGACATTCCCAAGGGCGCCACCATAATCCCTCTCCTGTACGGGTGTCACATGGACCCCAGACTGTGGGACAACCCGGAGGAGTTCAACCCGACTCGTTTCATCGACTCTGAGGGCCGCGTCAAGAAACCCGAGCAGTTCATTCCCTTCGGCACCGGCAGGAGAATGTGCCTGGGGAATGTCCTGGCCAAGAGTGAACTATTCTTGTTCTTCACATCCATCCTACACATGTTCAACCTGGGACAGCCTGAAGGTGAACCTCTGCCCAGTATGGAGGGGGAGTTCAGCACCACATACACACCAAAGCCATTCAAGGTGAGACAAGCAAAGGTTTTTATTGTAGTAACACGTGACCATTTCAATTGGCCGATAGAATTCATTGAGGATATCAACAAGGAGTCATGCATCATTGCTTGGTTGAATTTTTGCACTGCCAAGTTGGAATACCATCTGGTTTGACTGACTATCATTTCAACACGACCTCACTGATTTCAACATCATTTATCTTATATCATTAACTTATGATAACATTTCAACACGTCATCTCTCATTGATTTTGTGTAAAGGTAAACAATATGATTATTACACTCTCAGGGGCATTATACTGAAACAAGGGAACACAAAAAGTAAATAATATAATCAAACAACTAAAGGAATAAAATGGGTAAGAAAGGAAAAAAAAAACACACACACACTTGATACGATTATTGTGAGCTACTAAATCTTATGAATATTAAAGGATAGTATAAATATATCACCGAGTCAAAGCTATAATAGTTAGTGTTGTTCTGTTTTATTAATGAGTGTTTTTCTTTTCTTCTCTCCCCTCTTCAGATTTGCTTCCAGTCGAGGGAAGTGTCCAAAGTTGGCGTTAATGTAGACATGAGACCGCAGGAGTTCAGAACGGCGGGACTGTGAGGTGTTTAGGGTTGTGTTGTGTTGTGTTGTCTGTCTCTTCTTCTTGCGTACATACATACACACTACACATACATACATACACACATACATACACATTACACAACGTCACACACATACATACACACACACACACACACGTCCAAGAAGAGGGCATAGGTTTACATTGTGTGTTGTCCTGGAGGAGCAACTCGCCCTTCACACACGACACAACACACACTCACACACTCGGCTCTCTACATACTGAGGGAGGGAGAGGAGCAACAAGGGGAAGGAAGGAAGGAAGGCAGGCAGGGGACGCAGAGAGAGAGAGAGAGAGAGAGAGAGAGAGAGAGAGAGAGAGAGAGAGAGAGAGAGAGAGGAAGAAAGGAGTGAATGAGTGGCGTGCGTCTCCAAGCCATCCAGCCAGCCAGCAGGAAGACCCACCAAAGATACTGCCGGGGTCTAAATTATGTCTTCCCGAGCCAGTTCTGTGATATCCCTGTGTATAAGGTTCATCACGTCACACACACACACACACACACACACACACATGTCATACACAGACTAACTAGCTATGAACGTTGGTCTTCAGATTTTTTTTTTTTTTTTTTTTTTTTAAGTTTAGATTGACTTGTAATGTTAATTTTATGATGTGTACAATATTTCATTTTTTTTTTACTTGCCTGTTATATTTTTTCGCTTTCTTTCTGTTGTTGATTTTATTATTTTATATATATTTTTTTTTTTTTTTTTTTTTTCGTTTCATGGGTTCGTCTCTTCATCCGAGGTCATATATAATATAATATTATCACGTTCATCATTATAAAAAAAGGCATGATAAGTTCGTTTTACATTACCACACACACACACACACACACATACACACACACACACACACACACCCTTATGCTCCCAAATATTCTTCTCCTCATTATTTTCTGTTGATCATCATTTTTTTTTTTATATGTTCTGTACAAATATTTTTCTCATTATTTTCTGTTGATCATCATTTTTTTTTTTTTTTAATGTTGTGTCACTCATCACACCCACACTGACACACCCATCTATGTAACTCACAAAAAGTAGCACCAACAAGAATATAGACATCAATTGACATTCTAAACATTTGCTGCTGCCGTTTTTTTTTTTTTTCCCTGTCATTCATTCAGTCTCAGTTTCGCCAAAAGTTCATCTCTCTTATATATACCATTTATGCCTTTACTATCTCTCTTATATATACCATTTATGCCTTTACCATTTACTCCCTATCTCCCCTCTCTCTCTCTCTCTCCCCCCAAGTCTGTCTGTCTGTCTGTCTGTATCCCAGCATTGTATAATAATATGTTTAATTAGTATATCTTATATAGTCTCAGGCATCCATTATGTTCCTTTAATTAACTGCAGCTGCGAGTGTATTAATGTTATAAGTTAGATTATTGGGGAGTGTATCAGTGCCTAAGATATGACGTGTTACGATGTATATATGACTCTGTGTTACACTGAAGGGAACCCAGTTAGTAAATACGTGCCAGTCAGTCAGTCAGTCAGTCAGTCAGCTCTACAAACACAACGAAAGAGTAGCAATATTATGTTCATTTCCACAACTTAAAGTGCAGCATCCACTTCTTTATCCATTAACTAACTATCATTTTTTTGTTCAACTCTATTATTTTACAGTCAGGAAGAAACAAAAATACCGAAATTAGATTATTCATTTCAATATCCACAAGAATAACAAAAATGTTGAAATTTTTCATATTCACGTCTGTCTGTCCTTCACTTAGAATACACCATCTGCTGCCGGCACCGTGTTTACATATAGGGTCCCGGGATTGAGGAGGAGAAGGAGGAGGAGAGAAGCGGCGTTTTAGTCGCTCTCTCTCCCCTCACACAAAACTATCATATTCATTAATTAAAACTGATCGTGTACAAAGCCATACGTTCCAATATCCTATATATACAGTATATACCGTACATACCACTGACTGCTTCGTATCGTGAGCATATAATATTATATATATAATACTATAGATATAAATATGGGCTTGATGATGTAAAGAGAAGAAGAATAAATGTATTATGCATTGATTGTGTTGTTGTAGTTGTTGTTGGTGGTTGTGTTGTTAGTGTTGTTGTTGGTGGTTGTTGGACTGAAAAAATTACTACACTGCCAGTACTATAACTTTTTCCTTCACATTGTTATGCCATGAAACAACAACAACAACAACAACAACAGACTGACTCCTCTACCCCAGTGGTGTGTACGAGGTAGTTAGTTTGTTAGTGAGTTTGTTTGTTTGTTTGTTAGTTGGGAATCTGTTGTTGTTGTTGTTGTTGTTGTTGTTGTTTATGGTACATGGTGGGTGGGTTATCAAAGCTATATCGTGTATGGAAGAACAACAGTAATGATTGTTATACACACATATACACACACCAAACAAACAAACAAACAAACACACACACACACATAAACAGAGACAGACACACACATAGACACACACACAGAGGCACACACACACACACACACACCACACACACACACACACACACACACACACACATAGGCAAGCAACACAATATTATGTACGGTACAAACATTATTAACTAAAATATTTCCCTCTTAAGTTTAATGCTCAAACCATATGCTCAAATAATATATAAGTCGGATTTATAATATACAATGTCGGATTATCATCATCATCATCATTATTATTATTATTATTATTATTATTATTATTATTATTATTATTAATAAAAACATGTTACAAATTATACCCCGCATCTTTTAGTAAACATTCCTTATCCATTAATTATTTTAGGAGGTAATATTATTGTGTTTTTAAAGTGGCATCTGGTAATAGTTATTGTGTTTTTAAAAGTGGTATCTGGTAATAATTATTGTGTTTTTAAAAGTGGCATCTGGTAATAATTATTGTGTTTTTAAAAGTGGCATCTGGTAATAATTATTGTGTTTTTAAAAGTGGCATCTGGTAATAATTATTGTGTTTTTAAAAGTGGCATCTGGTAATAATTATTGTGTTCGAAAGTAGCATCTGGTAATAATTATTTCGATGATAATAATATATAATAATAAATTGGAGTGTGCTATAGTCAGAAAGTTGGAGTAGGTTATAGAAGTCTTTGAAAACATTGCCACGAAACACACACACACCATTATACATTAAATAAATAAAGCCCCTTGTTTCGTGGCATAGTCAGGGAGGAATCAGAAGTAGCCAGGTGTCATTAATTCTACTCTGACTGTGTGATATAT
>JAWZYT010001502.1:5000-20000 GCA_034508575.1 Petrolisthes manimaculis
AATTTGTTAACAGGTCACATTAAAATTATGCTCATATAGGTAACAAAAAATATTAGGTGATCAAAATTGGGTTAGTTATTATCTATAGCAAATAATCTAGATGTCGGTGGGCAGGGAAGAAAAAATATCAAGGGACTCTGAAATATGCGTTAGTGTCCCCAGTAAATAATGTTTTCTGTAAAGGGCTCTACACTCCGTTTTCTTTGATGATTACTCCTCACAGTATTGGTATATTTGGAGCAACTGATTCCTATAAAATATTCTAACCAACAGAACACCATTATATTTGTTCATCTGGATCTGTTTCCTGACATACTTTGGAGGAATCAAGACACTCCAATGTACCAAAAGCATATCATCCCCTTCAGTGGGTATAGGTTACTCTCACTTGTTGTTACTTTGGATGGCTACTGATTCATCCAGACTATTCTACAAAACATATATATTAACACTCTATTATTTGTCTCCTTTACTTCCTATCCTCACTCCTAACCTGTACCCTTCCTTCTTTCCACTTCTCCCCACTCCCTCACAGAACCCCACTCGTATTCCAACCACTCCCTTCTTTCCACTTCTATTCCAACCACTTCCTTCTTTCCGCTTCTCCCCACTCCCTCACAAAACCCCACTCGTATTCCAACCACTCCCTTCTTTCCACTTCTCCCCACTCGTATTCCAACCACTCCCTTCTTTCCACTTCTCCCCACTTCTTCACAAAACCCCACTCGTATTCCAACCACTTCTTTCCTTCGACATTTCCTCATTCCCTTGTACTTCCTCACACCTCTACACTCTTTCCAACCACTCCCTACTTTACAACATACTCCTCAGACTTGTTTCCCTCCCCAACCACTCACTCCCTTCATTTCCCCAACTTACTCCCACCATACCTCACACCCAACTCCCCCATCTCGTCGACCCCCTCCTCGCCCCCCTCCCCCTCCAGTACTCCCTTGCCTGCCTCCATGTTTGACGGGGACACACCACATCTCAACAAGACATTGCCACAGTACACGGGAATACATACCTCGCTCCACACACAAACACACACACACACACACAATATATAAGGCAAATAAAACATTTTATTCTATTTATTTATATATACCTTTGTTTTTTATATATGTTTCATCAAGCCTGTTACCGTGGCCCAGGTCAACTGCTACACACACACACACACACACACACACACACACACACACACACACACACACACACACACGTCACGACTTCCGAACTAGTACCCAGCCACAGAGGGAGGGAAATAAGGGAAGTGATAAAGAAGTGAAGTGTGTGTGGTGTGAGGAAAGAAAGATAACACAAAAATTATGATAAAGAAATGATAAAGAAAGAAGTGAAGTGTGATTGGTGTGAAGTAAAAGAATATATAAACAAAACAAAATAAAATATAAAAGGGATAAAGAAGTGATAAAAAAGTGAAGTGTATGTGGTGTGAGATAAAAGAAGATATAAAGAAAAAGATTAAAGCATTCGAAACCCCGGTGTAAATTTTTCAGGACTTTGAACAGGTTGGAGGGGAACTGACACGAGGCCCATCACTGCTCGGGGCTGGGGAGGGGAGACGGGGAGAGATGGGAGGGCTGGGGAGAGATGGGAGGGGAGCTGGGTAGAGTTAGAGGGCTGGGTAGAGTTAGGAGGAGAGCTGGGGATAGTTGGAGGGCTGGGGAGAGATGGGAGGTGAGATGGGGAGAGTTGGAAGGGGAATTAGGGAGCTGGGAGAGAGTACAGAAGCTGGAGGGAGAGTTAGGGAAGAAAGCAGTGAGAGAAAAGGTTATAGAAAGGAGAGTTAAAGGTTGCACAGGTATGGAGAGTGGGACGCTGTGAGAGTGAAGAGAGAGAGTATAGGAACGCTGGGGAGAGTAGAGAAAGAGGGGGAAGGTGAAGGGGAGTTGGGAGGGGGGGAGAAAAATAATGGGGGGGGGGTAATTGAGTACTACTGTTTACTCCAAAGTATATATAGACTACAAAACGAGTACCTTGTGAAGAAAAGAAGAAGGAGTAAGAAGGAGGAAGAATGAAAGTGAAGAGGAGAGAAAACGAAGAACAAGAGGAGATAGGGAGAGGATAGGAGAAAGAGGATAAAAGGAAGGAGAAGAGAAAGAGGATAAGAGGAAGGAGAGGAAAAAGAGGAGGGAGAAGAGAATGAGGATGAGAGGAAGGAGATGAGAAAGAGAAAAAGAGGAAGGAGAGAAAAAGAGGAGGGAGAAGAGAATGAGGAAGAGGATAAGAGGAAGAAGATAAGAGGAAGGAGAAGAGAAAGAGGATAAGAGGAAGGAGAGAAAAAGAGGAAGGAGAGAAAAGGAGGATAAGAGAAAGAGGAGAAGAGGAAGGAGAGAAAAAGAGGAAGGAGAGAAAAAGAGGAAGAAGAAGAGAATGAGGATGAGAGGAAGGAGATGAGAATGAAAGAGGAGAAAGAGGGGGAAGTGTAATCTGTGTTGTGTGAGTGACGATTAGGCACGCTAACCACTCCTCCCCCCCCCCACCACTCCCACTCTACCCCCCACACCCTCCCCTCTCACCCCCCCTCTACACCACCCCCACTCTACCCGCCACACCATCCCCTCTCACCTCCACTCTATACCCCCACACCCTCCCCCAACACACCAACACCCTCCCCCAACACACACATACCCTCCTCTCTCCCTCTCCCTCCCCTCTCACCTCCACTCTACCCACCCACACCCTCCCCCAACACACACATACCCTCCTCTCTCCCATTCCCTCTCCTCTCTTCCTTCTCCCTCTCCCTCTCCCCTCCCCCATACCCTCCCTCTCCCTCCCCTCTCCCTCTCAGATACACAGTTCTCTTTCTATCTTAAACTTTGATTTTTATTTAATATTTTTTTGTTTATTGTTTTTGTGTATAAAATGTGTGTGTGTGTGTGTGTGTGTGTGTGTATGTGTCATCATGTGTGTGTATATGTCATTATGTGTGTGTGTTCGTTTGTGTGTGTATGTGCGTGTGACTGTCCGCGTGTGTGTGTGTGTGTGTGTACAAACTGTATTGCTTCCGTGTTTGTTACGTCATGACATGTGAGTAGCGAGAGATTTAGCCACGTAGAGTATAGAATGTCAAGAACACATATTTACCTCCGGAGCAAAATATTCCTACAAACAATCCCAGACAACAGAACACCAGTATTTTGGTTCATGTGCTTCTGTTTATTATTTGTTTTTTATTTCCTGGTATATTTCTTGCCCCTTAAAGGACTCTGTAATCGTGTCTTGAGACTTGGTGGCTTCTGATTCCTCCTGACTATGCTATGAAACAAACAAGCCCTTTCAATGTATAATATATGGTGTTTCGTGGCAATATTTGAAGGACTCATTTATCTTCCACTACTCTGAGTACATCACAGGGTCCCATAAGGGGGTGTGGGAGTAGGGGGACAGGCTTGAGGGGGGACTGGGGGGGTGCAGGAATAGGGAGACAGGCTTGGGGTGGGTAGAAAGCCTGTCCCCCTAATCCCGCACCCCCCTAACCCCCCCCCCAAAAAAAAAAAAAACACCCAAGCCTTTCCCCCTACTCCTGCACCCCCCAAAACCCACCCAAGCCTTTTCCCCCTACTCCTGCACCCCCCAAAACTCCCCCCATGCCTGTTCCCCTACTCCTGCACCCCCCAAACCCCCCCATGCCTGTCCCCCTACTCCCGCACCCCCTTAATTAAACACAACGTCACAAGTCCAACCATTAATTCAAAGAGAGAATTCCAAATACCACCATTAATAATATTCACTAACTAACTAACTAACTAATATTCACTAACTAACATTCTAATATTCACTAACTAACTAACTAACTAATATTCACTAACTAACATTCTAATATTCACTAACTAACTAACTAACTAATATTCACTAACTAACATTCTAATATTCACTAACTAACTAACTAACTAATATTCTCTAACTAACATTCTAATATTCACTAACTAACTAACTAACTAATATTCACTAACTAACATTCTAATATTCACTAACTAACTAACTAACTAATATTCACTAACTAACATTCTAATATTCACTAACTAACTAACTAACTAATATTCACTAACTAACATTCTAATATTCACTAACTAACTAACTAACTAATATTCTCTAACTAACATTCTAATATTCACTAACTAACTAACTAACTAATATTCACTAACTAACATTCTAATATTCACTAACTAACTAACTAACTAATATTCACTAACTAACATTCTAATATTCACTAACTAACTAACTAACTAATATTCACTAACTAACATCCTAATATTCACTAACTAACTAACTAACTAATATTCACTAACTAACATTCTAATATTCACTAACTAACTAACTAACTAATATTCACTAACTAACATTCTAATATTCACTAACTAACTAACTAACTAATATTCTCTAACTAACATTTTAATATTCACTAACTAACTAACTAACTAATATTCTCTAACTAACATTCTAATATTCACTAACTAACTAACTAACTAATATTCACTAAGTAACATTCTAATATTCACTAAATAACTAACTAACTAATATTCACTAACTAACATTCTAATATTCACTAAATAACTAACTAACTAATATTCACTAACTAACATTCTAATATTCACTAAATAACTAACTAACTAATATTCACTAACTAACATTCTATCAACAATCCAATCATAGGGCAGTTTTGAACACACATTATTTATATCAATACGTAACTAAAGATATTATGTAAAGTGTTGGGAGAATTATTACGTGTTTCAATCCTCTCTCTCTCTCTCTCTCTCTCTCTCTGTTTATCCTATACTATTCCTCCTTTATTCTCTCTCTCTCTCTCTCTCTCTCTCTCTCTCTCTCTCTCTCTCTCTCTCTCTGTTTATCCTATACTATTCCTCCTTTATTCTCTCTCCCTCTCTTTCTCTCTCTCTCTCTCGGCGTTATTGGTGCAAGGAAAATATTTAGGCTCGTCGACGCTTTTTGTTTATATTTTTGAGCGAGGGGAAGGGAGGGTATCGAGCGAGTTAGCATGTTTATTGTGACGGGTATCTGTGAGAGAGAGAGAGAGAGAGAGAGAGAGAGAGGTTGGGTTGTGTATAGCAATGTGTAAAAAATACTGCAGAATATGTCTGTGTGTGTGAGAGAGAGAGAGAGAGAGAGAAAGAGAGAGAGTGCAATTAAAAAAAGAAAGTAAAATAAAGAAAGTGAAGCAGCCTGAGGGAAGGAATGCGATAGAAATAACAAGAGAGAGAGAGAGAGAGAGAGAGAGAGAGAGAGAGAGAGAGAGAGAGAGAGAATGGAACTTTGTGGAATCAATATGTTACATCCGTGAGGCAGAGGGACGGCGGACCCCTTACCCTTACAGCACACCAACCCCGCCCTTACGACCACCGGGGGCAAGGGCGAAGGTGGCACCGCTTGGGAGGACGACTGGTTACGCCCCTTAGCCCCCCTCATTGTTCCACCCCCACCCCCCCCCTCCTTCACCCCCTCCCTCCCCCTCTCAGAGCATTCTTCACTTTTTCATCGAAGCATTTCTCGTTTGTATCGTGAATACGTAAAGGAAAGACGAAAGAAGAGAGTGGCAGGAAGATGGGAAAGAATACACACACGTAGATTCCGTCCTAGATCAACCACCAGAGAGAGAGAGAGAGAGAGAGAGAGAGAGAGAGGGAGAGTGAATGAAGGAGGATAGTATAGGATAAAACACACACACACACACACACAGACAGAGAGAGAGAAAATGAAGGAGTGGCAGTATAGGATAAACAGAGAGAGAGAGAGAGAAGGAGGGATAGTATAGGATAAATAGAGAGAGAGAGAGAGATAGAGAGAGAGTTCGTACGTCAACGTGTTCTCTAAGCACCTTTTACACACATATGCGTCTCACTGTTTATATTCTGACAAGGATGAATAAATAAATAATAGTTTGTCTTAAGATGCCTCAAAGTTTTGGTTCTGTGTTGTTGTTGTTGTTATTGTTGTTATTGTTGTTGAAATAAGGTGACTAAATATTGTACAGTCGTGTAATGTAATCATACCTCGTGAATTAATACATATACATACCTTAATAGCTATATAATTAGTATTTATTTATTTATCTATATATATAGTGTAATAATATTTAACTAGTGAGTGTATAAGGAGTATTTATAAATTGTAATGGTGTTTATAAATTTTAATGGTGTTTTGTAGTGAGTGAATAACGAGTATTTATAAATTTTAATGGCGTTTATAAATTTTAATGGTGTTTATAAAATGTAATGGTGTTTATTAGTGAGTGAATATCGAGTATTTATAAAGTTTAATGGTGTTTATAAAGTGTAATGGTGTTTCTAAGGTGTAATGGTGTTTAATAATGAGTGAATAACGAGTATTTATAAAGTTTAAGGACGAAGGTCCGCTTAAAATAGGTAAAAAAAAAATTTTTTTTTTTATTTGCTAACTTGGCTAAAATCTAGCTAGTACTGTCCTCAACACCCTATCACAGTTTGAGTATCATTTGACAACTTTTACTATGGTTTATTTGGCTATAAATCAAGGTTTCTGGAGCGATGAGCGATCATATACGTCGCAATGGGAGCTACTATGTGCAACATAACATGGTAATATTTTCATTCTTTTGCAATGTTTCTTGTTGTTATGGTTATTTCATGAACAAGTGACAGCTGCACTGTCGAACGTGGCAACTTTGTGTGTGTGAGGCAGTGTAGCCACAGTCAGCAGAGGGAATGACAGTCAGACATGCACTGCAAAGGAGTAGCTAGACTCGCTAACTCTAACACGTGTCCGCTCACAGTGCCCTTATTTCCTGCATCTACACTTCATGTTACGTGTTTTTTTGTGGTGCCAAGGAAGTCAAAATGCTAAGGAAGTCCATGAAAGCTTGCATTCGCTCAGAGAAGGGGAGGAAAGCAGTAACAAGAGGGAGAGGGGGTAGGTGAAATAGCAGCATTGGCAACCTCCACCATCAGCTGACTGAACCACAACAAACCCACACCACAATATCAACAACAACCCCACCACTCCATAACCACCCTACCTCCATATTTGTACTCGTGCATATACGTCCATATCAAGTGTAAAGAAGAGGAAGAGACTCTTTATAAGTGAAAATGGTGATCAGAGTAAGGTAGAAATTGATAAGATAACTTGAGGACAGTGTAGCCAAAGTAACGAAGTACTGTACAATGCAGATGAGCTACTTCGATTCCCAGGAGATGGTGGATTACTGGATATAGATTTCACATATGAGGCTCCCGCCGCGAGAGGGATGTAAGCGACAAATTTGAAAAAATTGAGTTAGGCACGGATCCGGTTGCTAAAAGGGCATAGAATTCATGTGGAAGTGGTGTCATAGGCAAAATCGACCATCTGGATGGGTACAACAAGGCCTAAAGTTCACTCATTGTTAAGTTCTCGCTCCGCCGCCAGACAGAGCTATCTCCAGAGGCGACGAGGCAGCGCGGGCACCAATCAGCGCGGAGTATAGGGAGCGGCCATAGCTCTAGCCAATGAGCGCGCGTCCTCCCGCCAGCTGATGATCCACACGTGCGAGTTAAAGTCCAATGTTTTCGTTCGTGATTCCATCAATTTCCCTATATTAATGGATTAATTATTGCAAACCAATATTGAAAACAATAAGGAATAGACACTAATACACTTGTAAGAGATAAATACATCAATGTCAATGCATATTAGTTATAAAAAGAGACTAAAAGTCAGATTTTCCTATAGTGATCGAATCTTTAAGAAACATTGACTATGAATTCTGAGGAATTCTGAGGAACTGGTTGAACAATGCTGGCGGGAAAGCAGCTGCACACATACACCGCTTCAGACAAGCGTCACTTTTTCTCCCATTCACGCCTTTCACGCCCATCCAATTCTGCCACCATGTCTTCCACACGCCGCCACACGCACAAAACTTGATATTAAGGAATATAAATTACATGGCCAAAAAGAAGAAGGATAGGCGATTCCAATGGTATATAATAGATCCCCCTTCTGACCGTTTTCAATGGTGTAATCATAAGGAAACTTTGAGCGCGTTTTTCTCAAAACTAGTCGGGTGGCGCTTACAGCCCTCTCGCGGCGGGAGCCTCATATGATGGTAAGCTTCATTGTTATGTTATGCAAGAAATACTAGAAATACTATATGCAATTTTGCAGAAAGACATGAATTTCATAATACTGTACTTCAGTGTACTGTTCATCCACAATACTGTACAGCAAATACTGCCCAATGGTCAAAAGCCTTGGCTGGATTTTGCTGTAGCCCAAGCAATTATCTGTTATAATGTTGGTTATGAAGCAGGATTTCTAGCTGAAGAATTGGGTATCAAGAATGACAGAATGCATATAACATTACAGGATATGGACAAAGAAAGGAAGCAAGCAAGAACATCAAAGCAAAGAAAAAAGAGGAGAATACGAGGTTATGCTCATTATGGTGTTGGAGAACACCAAATGTCATTGTCTAGAAACATTACTGAAGGTTGGAAAGTGGCCCATCCCTGGTTACAAAAAAAACAACCTAATGATGTATTGTTTTCAAGAATGCCCCAGGGGTGAGGTTACAGAACAGGTAAAGGTCTTTTTTTTTTTGTATATACAGTACCATATATAGTACCATGTGCATCTAATTACTGGAAATTATTGTTTTGTGTTGTGTAATGATTAATTTATAAATACTAAAGCAAATATTATCATAGAAACAACTCCATCTATAGCAGCAAGGGAGGAAAACACTTAGATAAACTTTGACGCTCATTTCCAGAAAACTTGTTTTTAGCCAAAATATAACCATACAAACTGCTACTGCTCAGTCAATTCTTCAGTTATTTACATGATTTTTTTTTTTATTTGAAAGCTAACTAAATCATCTTTATTTGCATGTTGGATTAGTGCTGTAAGTTGAATATCTTCTTTTCTAGCATTATATGTGTTTCATCGTACGGAGAAAAACAGAGAAAAACGTAATGGAAGATATTGTGCAATTATTCAGAACAAAACCGTTGCACCTATGCAAATAATATTACATGCAATTTACAATCATATCAAGTATACTTGGCAGCAAGAGCCTCAAAGGAATTACTCCAATATCTCCAGAGTAGTAGCGAAGTAAATACCGTCGTATTTTTGAGCACCGAGAACACATTTTATTATATTACTCTAATAATTAAGAAAAGAATTCCATGAAACTATATCTATATCTTAGTATACATCTTCACCACCTTCATTAAAAATATGAGCTTCCTAGCTCTACTAGAAAAAAAAAAAAGTTCCGAAGTGGACCTTCGTCCTTAATGGTGTTTATAAAGTGTAATGTTGTTTCTAAAGTGTAATGGTGTTTAATAGTGAGTGGTGATGATTGTAAAGTGACTCTATAATGACAAAGGTGATGGAAGGAAGGAGTCACATTCAATTTAAACTTACTTTTCTCATCATTGGAAGGTTTCAGTCTAGCGAGCTGTCTGTCTCTCACTTGATGACGTGTGTGTGTGTGTCTTTCTCACACACACACACTCTCTCTCTCTCTCTCTCTCTCTCTCTCTCTCTCTCTCTCTCTCTCTCTCTCTCTCTCTCTCTCTTTTTTTTTTTATCATATACTATATCTCCTTCACTCTCTCTCTTACACTATTTCTCTCTCTCTCTCTCTCTCTCTCTCTCTCTCTCTCTCTCTCTCTCTCTCTCTCCTCCACCAACCCCAGTCACTAGTTCAGAGGATAATAATAATAATAATAATAATAATAATAATAATAATATAGACTTTTGATTCCTCCAAAGTTTGCATAATTAAGGGGGAAGTTTGTTTTGTGTTGGTAATTCTGGAGCAACTGAATCCTCCAAACTATTCCAAGCAACAGAAAAAACACCATTATGTTTGCCCCTTCTGGTCCTGTTTCCAAGCATATTTAGGAGGAATCAGGGCACTCCAATGTACAAAAAAAAAAAAAGAAAAAAAAAAAAAAGAAAGAGAATACCACCCTAAAGGTATTTAATGGTTGCCTGTTGCTTGAAATACTTTGGAGGAATCAGTCGCACCACATTTACCAAAGAATTAGACCACGAACAACACAAAAGGCTAAAATTCACAGATAGAAAGATTGTTTGTTGTAAGACTGTCACTTTAAAGGCTTCTGTACTGTAGTGAAATATAGTATAACTCTCTCTCTCTCTCTGTGTGTGTGTGTGTGTCTCTCTCCCTCTCCCTCCTTCATTCTCTCTCTCTCTCTCTCTCTCTCTCTCTCTCTCTCTCTCTCTCTCTCTCTCTCTGTGTGTGTGTGTGTGTGTCTCCCTCCTTCATTCTCTCTCTCTCTCATTTTATTTAAGGGGAAATATTTTGTGTTGGTAAATCTGGAGCAACTGAATCCTCCCAACTATTCCAAGCAACAGAAAAAAAACACCATTATTTTTGCTCTTCTGGTCCTGTTTCCTGGCATTCTTTGGAGGAATCAAGGCACTCCAATGTACCCAAAAAGAATTAAATGAGTCCTTCAAATATTGTCACGAAACACACTCATACATACATACACCTATAAGGAAGGAGCTTGTTTTTTGGTGTCATATTCAGGAGGAATCAGAAGCCTCCAATTTCCACACACGATAACACTGTCCTTAAGGGGAGAATACACTGTTGGTAAATCTGGAGCAAATGATTCCTCCAAACTATTCCGGGCAACAGGATACCATTATATTTCTTCATCTGGGTCTGTTTCCTGGCATAGTTTGGAGGAATCAAGGGACTCCAATCTATCAAAAATATACTCTCCCCTTAAATTACAACATTGATAAACGTAAATTAAAAACAATACGGTGATTATTATTTGAGGGTCTTGGCTGAAGGGAAAATCATATTATTATTATTAGAGAGAGAGAGAGAGAGAGAGAGAGAGAGAGAGAGAGAGAGAGTACCTGAAGTAAGTTGTGAAGGTGTGTGTGTGTGTGTGTGTGAACCTGAGGCGTGGCAGTGGTGTAAGATGATGGTGTGTGATATGTTGAGTGACTGTTGGTGGCGTGAAGGAAGGAAGCCACGAATGAGAGACTATATATATGAACCGAGGCAAGGAAAGGAAGAAGGAGGGAAGCCACGAATGAGAGACTGTATATATGAACCGAGGCAAGGAAATGAAGGGAGGAAGGAAGGATGGAAGGAAGGATGGAAGGAAGGGAGGAAGGAAGCCAGGAATGAGAGACTATATATAAACTAAGGCAAGGAAAGGAAGGAAGGAAGGAAGCAAGCAAGGAAGGAAGGAAGGAAGGAAGCCAGGAATGAGAGACTATATATAAACTAAGGCAAGAAAATGAAGGTAGGAAGGAAGGAGGGAAGGAAAGGAAGGAAGGGAAATTAATGAGTATATATATGAACCAAAGGAAGGAAGGAAGGAAGGAGGCAAGGAAAAGAAGGGAGAGAAATTAATGACTATATATATGAACAAAAGGAAGGAAAGGAAGGAAGGAAGGAAATTTAAAGAGTACATACTGAGTGAAAGAATGAGTTAGTGATGGAGAAAGTTTGTATAGGAATCAATTGAAGGAGAGAGAAGAAATGAAGGAAGAGAAATTAGTTAAAAAATGATAAAGTATGTATAAAAATCAATTGAAGGAAGAACTGTGTAAATCTTTCTATTCCAGGGTGATATTAAAACTACTATATAATTATAATATAACTGTATGTATCTTTCTATTCCAAGGTGATATTAAAAGTACTATATAATTATAATATAACTGTGTAAATCTTTCTGTGCTAGGGTGATATTAAAAGTTCTATAAAAATTAATATAACTGTGTAAATTGTTCTATTCCAGGGTGATATTAAAAGTACTATAAAATTATAATATAACTGTCTAAATCTTTCTATTCCAGGGTGATATTAAAAGTACTATAAAGAATAATATATCTGTCTAAATCTTTCTGTGCTAGGGTGATATTAAAACTAGTATTTAATTATAATATAACTGTCAAAATTTTTCTGTGCTAGGGTGATATTAAAAATTCTATAAAAATTAATATAACTGTATGTATGTTTCTATCCCAGGGTTAAACAAGAGCCCAGTTCCCCCGGGTGTAGCAGTGAACCTCCAACACCAGGGGGCCCAATACTCGATGACCCAGACCTACACAACTCATGCTCACCAGCCTCACTACAAGGTAAAAAAAAAAAAAAAAAAAAAAAAAAAAAAAAATTATAGATTGGTGGATTCATATTTTTTATTTTTTATTTTTCACTCGTGGGTGTGATTTTTTTTTTTATTCGTGTATTTTTTATTTTTTTTTTTATTCATTTACTCTTGTATTTTTTTTATTTGTTCTTTTTTTTTATTTATATATTTATTTGCTCGTGTATTTTTTTTATAATTTATTTATTTATTTACTCGTGTATTTTTTTTCTTTGTATTTCTTTTATTTACTCGTGTATTTTTTTTTATATATATTTATTCATTTATTTATTCATTTACTCATGTATTATTATTATTTATTTTTAATTTGTTCCTATTTTATTTATATATATTTATTTACTCATGTATTATTTTGTTTTTTATTTTTATTTACGAATTTATTTATTTGTTCATTCCCTTATTATTTTTGTATTTAAGGTTATAATATTTGTATTAAGATTATTCTTTGTATTTTCTTCATATCATATTTATTTTATGTATTATGTATATTTTATGTATTGCTGGTAAGTATTGTGTATTTTATGTATTGCATTAGATTTGTGTATTAAATATTTATATGTAATAATCGTGCAAAGATTTAATGTATAAATAGATTAATATATTTTAGGTAAAGTATAAAACGAAATCTGGGTTATTTTACCGTAGAGTTTATATATCGTCGTCGTCGTCGTCTCTTAAAGTGTTGGTTTGTAAATCTGGAGCAACTGATTCCTCCAAACTATTTCAAGCAACAGAACACCAGTACTTTTGTTCATGTGGTATACTAGTAGAGAGAGAGAGAGAGAGAGAGAGAGAGAGAGAGAGAGAGTGAGAGAGAGAGAGAGAGAGAGAGAGAGAGAGAGAGTGAGAATAGGAGAGTTATGTCTGTCCAGTTTTTGCTCGTGGGTTAACAAGGATATTTTCAGAGATTAATGTGGCAATTACCAGTCAAGAATAATTGCTTGTCAGAAATAATTGCTGCTTGGGAAATGTCGGGGAGCGATCAGTTTAAACTCCAGGCATAGTGATGGTCTGAGTGTAGGAGTGTGGAGTTGGTGGTGGTAGGAGTGTGGTAGGAGTATGGTGGTGGTAGGAGTGTGGAGTTGGTGGTGGTAGGAGTGTGGAGTTGGTGGTGATAGGAGTGTGGAGGTGGTGGTAGGAAGGAGTGTGGAGTATGGTGGTGGTAGGAGTGTGGAGTATGGTGGTAACAGGAGTGTGGTAGGGGTGGGAAATTGGTGGTGGTTGGGGTGTGGTAGGGGTGTGGAGTTGGTGGTGGTAGGAGTGTGGAGTATGGTGGTGGTAGGAGTGTGGAGTTGGTGGTTGTAGGAGTGTGGAGTGTGGTGGTTGTAGGAGTGTGGAGTTGGTGGTGTCAGGAGTATGATAATGGTGGTATTGGTGGTGGTGTCAGAGATGTAGGTGTGCTTTTGGTATGGGTGGTGTTAGGAGTGTGGTAAAGGTGGTATTGGTGGGTGGTGTGAGAGGTGTAAGTAGGTGTGTTTATGGTATTGGTATTGTGGGTGGTGTGAGAGGTGTAGAGTAGGTGTGGTATAATATGGTATTGGTGTTAGTATTGGTGTTGATGGTGGTATGTTTTCTATGTTAACAGGGGGCCATGTGTAGGGAGCTGTGGTACTGGGGAGGAGCCCAATACAAGCCACAGTCCACAGGAAGGAAGGAAGGAAGGAAAGGAAGGAAGGAAGGCAGGAAAGGAGGGAAGGAAGGCAGGAAAGGAGGGAAGGAAGGAAGGAAGGCAGTGAAAGATGGAAGGAAGGAAGGAAGGCAGGAAAGGAGGGAAGGAAGGAAGGAAGGAGGGAAAAAATGAAGGAAGGAAGGAAGGAGGGAAGGCAGGGAAGTACACACGACAAAACATAATACCTCTCTGAGTGTACAGTTGGTCGCAGGAATTCTTGAACAGCCTATTATTATGAAGAGAGAGAGAGAGAGAGAGAGAGAGAGAGAGGAGAGTGAGAGAGAGAGAGGTCATTATTGTGGAAGTACTGCAATGAATGGTCTACCAAGTGACTCAGTGATTAGCAAAACCACAAACCAAATAATAATAATAATAATAATAATAATAATAATAATAATGTTGTATTGCAGTTACGTTAGTTTGACATTTTATATTTTTGTAAACCCTTGAAAAACAATAGTACCAGAAATTACACTCTGATTACCAATAAATAAACAAGAATATACATGTGGAAATAAATGAATGAATAAATAAACAAAAAAATACGAGTAAATAAATAAATGAATAAATAAATAAATATATTGATGAGTAATTAAATATATAAAAAAATAAACAAAAAAATACGTGAGTAAATAAATAAATAAATAAAAAAATAAAAAAATACACGAGTAAATAAATAAATAAATAAATAGATAAAAAAATAAAAAATAAAAATAAAAATTGATGAGTAAATAAATAAACAAACTAAAACATGAGTGAAGAGGATAATAAAATAACATACGGTATTATTCTTTTAACTGATTCCTCCAAACTATTCCCCCCCCCAAAAAAAAAATCCCCTTCTATGAGTAAAAAAAAAAAGTATATATATAAGATCGTTTTTCGTTTTTCCTAACATAAGTTTGAGAAAATTAATGACAAAAAAATTCTCCCAGTAAAAAAAAAATATAGTGAATAATTCGGTAGAGAACAATAATAATAATAATAATAATAATAATAATAATAATAATAATAATAATAATAATAATAATAATAATAATAATAATAGTTGTTGCTGTTGTAATAATAATAATAATAATAATAATAATAATAATAATAATATATGTGTGTTGGTGGTGGTGGTGATCGATGGAGCTACATATAGACACCTAA
>JAWZYT010001502.1:25000-27500 GCA_034508575.1 Petrolisthes manimaculis
CACAGTCAACACACATGCTATCGTTTCTCTTACACACACACACACACACAGAACACACACACACACACACATGCTATCTTTTCTGACTGAGAGAAGTGAATAAAGAAACGTATCATTTAATATTTCTTACCTACTTTTTTTTTTAATCTTATCCTCAGTTCCACATTAATTACCAAGATAAAATATTGGAGAATGATTATATTTATCATTATTTTATTAATTTATTATTTATTTATTATATTATTTTATTATTTATTTATTATATTATTTTATTATTTTATTATTTATTTATTATATTATTTTATTATTTTATTATTTATTTATTATATTATTTTATTATTTTATTATTTATTTATTATATTATTTTATTATTTTATTATTTATTTATTATGTTATTTTATTGAGGTACTGAGTTGGTTTAGTTTAGTGATGGACTCGTAATCAAATGAAATAGGTTATTAATTAATTATCACACACACACACACACACACACACACACACACACTGACTGATGAATAGGGGGATGACTAATAGGTGTACAGTTGCGGTCAAATGAAACAGACAGGCAACTTGAAACACCCTATAATTATGTGATTCAGTATGGGTGTGTGTGTGTGTGTGTCGTTTAAAGTGTGTCTGTTTCATCTGTCCACAACTGTACAATCACGAACCACAGCAATATAAGTATGCAGATGTTGTTGAAGTTGTTAACAATCATACATACATACTGACATACATACTGGTGAATCTCTAGGTTTTATCGTAATTATTGTTCTTGTTTTTGTTCTTGTTCTTGTTCTTCTTGGGGTGACCACTTCTTAAAAGGGGTTCAACTCACTCACTCACTCACTCACTCACTCACTCTCTTCCTCCCATCCATTTTCTTTTACCGACATTGAATCATTTATTATTATTATTATCATTTTTTTTTCTTCTTGGGGTGACCACTTCTTAAAAGGGGTTCAACCAATATTTAAGAGGTTCAACTGAGAGGGGGTTCAACCGAGGGGTTCACCCTCAATAAAAAGGGTTCATTTTCAAAATTTCAATATAACCATATGAATACGAAAATCCAGATAAAACATAATTGATATGTATGAGACCTTTACATGTGGATATTTTATTATTTCACTTGAATCATTAAGAGCCGGAGCTTTTGAAGGGTTTTTCTTCATGTTCTTGTTTTATCATACTTTCTTGAGTTCGGTTATCCGGCCTGTGTCATATTTTCTGTAGTTTGTTTATCAGGCTTGTGTATTTTTTTATTATTATTATTGTGTATTTATTACTTGGCGAAATTTCGCCAAGTATGTAGCTCAATGGTCTTTTGTGTTTGTAGAGTTCTGTCTGTAGAGTTCTGTCTGTAGAGTTCTGTTTGTAGAGTTCTGTCTGTAGAGTTCGTGGTCTACAAGTTGCAATTCTTGTCTGATTTTGCTGAAATTTTCATTACAGGTAAGCATCGACATTTCTAGGTCACCAACTTTTTTTCAAGGTCAAAACTCAAAAAACAAGGTCACAATTATAAAAAAACTGAATAAAAATAAAACCTGTGCAGTGTTCGAACCAACGCCAGCAATGGTGAGTGAGGAAAGGGGAGCTCTCAGCGTTCATGGATAACCACTCGACCATCGTGACGGCATTGTCATTTCTGCTTCTGGTGGTACTTTAGTGATGGCCGTATTCCTAAAATTCGCGATTTGAGCATTAGGTCGAAATTCAAGGGGTCTGAATTTTGTCATACTTTCGCCAAGTCCTCGCTCTACGAGCGAATGTTCATTTGTATGTTGGTATGTAGGGATCACAAACACAGTGTCTCTCTCTCTCTCTCTCTCTCTCTCTCTCTCTCTCTCTCTCTCTCTCTCTCAGCACTGCATCATCATTATTATTATTATTATTACAACTGCAGTATTCTGGACATTCTCTCTCATATATATATATATTATTATTATTATTATTATTATTATTATTATTATTATTATTATTATTATTATTATTATTATTATATACTGTTTCCATCTCAATGCAGCTGTCTTTCATTTCATTCTCCATGTCGTGTGTGTGTGTGTGTGTGTGTGTGTGTGTGTGTGTGTGTGTTCTGTTGTTATACTCAATGTGTGTGTGTGTGTCTGTGTGTGTGTGTGTGTGTGTATGTTTCATCTGATTGTTGTTTTATGTCGTGGAAGTAGGAACACACACACACACACACATTCACACACACATACACACAAACACATACCTTGAGATTCTGACGAGGCGGAAGTTACCATTAAAGAGAGAGAGAGAGAGAGAGAGAGAGAGAGAGAAGAAAAATTAATAGATTGTTAAGGAGAGAGAGGAAGAGGGACATAAAGAGAGATAGATAGATAGATAGATAGAGAGAGAGAGAGAAAAGAGTAACGATAAAGACTGTGTAAAGAGGATACCAAGAGAGAGATAGAGAGAGAGAGAGAGTTAAAGAGAAAGTGAGAGTAGGAAGGCCCGCATGGAGAAGAGAGAGAGA
>JAWZYT010001503.1:0-135000 GCA_034508575.1 Petrolisthes manimaculis
ATACAACAACACAACTGTAGTCGCCCATTGTCTCACCACGTCAATTTTACAATCTCTATTAATTGTGTATATGGCTTGAAACCCTCGAAGGTCGTGGTAAAGTGAGTCAACCCTGTCCCACTGGTGAGTGTAACCAAACTTATCTTATACACAACATATAACATACAACCTGAAATATCAACACACACACACAGGGGACACTCAATGGTTTTCACACACACACACACACACACACTCAATGAGAAACACCAACCATCAAATAATTCAGTGGTTTATATATATATATATATATATATACTATATATATATATATATATATATATATATATATATATATATATATATATATATACTATATATATATATATATATATATATATAACACCACTGAATTATTTGATGGTCTGGTGTTTCTCATTGAGTGTGTGTGTGTCGAGTGTGTGTGAAAACCATTGAGTGTCCCCTGTGTGTGTGTGTTGATACCTTTCAGGTTGTATGTTATATGTTGTGTACTAAGATAAGTTCTGGTTACAACCTGAAATATCAACACACACACACAGGGGACACTCAATGGTTTTCACACACACACACACACACACACTCAATGAGAAACACCAACCATCAAATAATTCAGTGGTTTATATATATATATATATATATATATATATATATATATATATATATATATATACACACACACAGGGGAAACTCAATGGTTTACACACACACACACACACACACACAAGTGGAAACACCAACCAACAAATAACTCAGTGGCTTACACACACATACCTACACACACACATCAACCAACAGACAATTCATTGGATTACATACATACACACACACACACACACACACACACATATATAATGAGTATTTATAGTGTTAAGAAATAATACCTTGTTCACAGTATAAGTCAATATTATTATAATGATAAGATAATGAGATCATTATTATCTCTCTCTCTCTCTTTCTCTCTCTCTCTCTCTCTCTCTCTCTCTCTCTCCTCTCTCTCTCTCTCTCTCTCTCTCTCTCTCTCTCTCTCTCTCTCTCTCTCTCTCTCTCTCTCATGATCAACATTGGTGTTAATATTTTTGTTTTGTTCTCTCTCTTATACTCACTATGTGTGTTAATATTTCAGACATTATGCAAGATGTTACGGACATTGAAAAAGATATCACGGAAATTAAAAAAGAAATGTCTGACCTTGAACCCAACACTACTGACTCTGAACAAGATACAAACTCAACACAGAAGATATCGTTGTGTGACCAGGTGTGGAAAGCAGAAATCCGGAGCTTGGCGTTGTATTTGCCGAGGCTGGAAATTGTGACCGTGTTCTTTGCCACAATAATATCTGCATTTATCTACTTCTCTTGGATTAGGTTTGTGGACATTAACATTATGCTGTACCTTGCCCCAATGTATCGTAGGCTGGCTCTCTTTCTTTATAAACGAGCACAAGTACCAGACAACCAGTAACAAGGAAACACACACACATACAGACACAAGTACCAGACAACCAGTAACAAGGAAACACACACACATACAGACACAAGTACCAGACAATCAGTAACAAGGAAACACACACACATACAGACACAAGTACCAGACAATCAGTAACAAGGAAACACACACACATACAGACACAAGTACCAGACAACCAGTAACAAGGAAACACACATACATACAGACACAAGTACCAGACAACCAGTAACAAGGAAACACACACACATACAGACACAAGTACCAGACAACCAGTAACAAGGAAACACACACACATACAGACACAAATACCAGTCAACCAGTAACAAGGAAACACACACACATACAGACACAAGTACCAGACAATCAGTAACAAGGAAACACACACACATACACACACAAACACACACAAATGCCAACAAACCAGTAACAATGAAGCACACATCACATTATGAACTTTGTTTACTCTTGATAAACAGTATAACCTATTTTATATTTATCATAATTATTATCTAATTTCATGTTTTCAGTAAAAAGTTTTAATACCATCTTTTTACTAATAATTTCAATGTTTTATTATATGACAAAATAAACTGCATATTCTATTAATTAAGTTGATATGTTTTATATAAAAGACCTGCTGTTATATTGTTATACTCCACTATAAGGAGTTATAACATAATATCAACAACTTGTATAATATCTATGTACTTACTATAAGGAGTTATAACATGATATCAACAACTTGTATTATTTCTATGTACTTACTATAAGGAGTTATAACATGATATCAACAACTTGTATTATTTCTATGTACTTACTATAAGGAGTTATAACATGATATCAACAACTTGTATAATATCTATGTACTTACTATAAGGAGTTATAACATAATATCAACAACTTGTATTATTTCTATGTACTTACTATAAGGAGTTATAACATAATATCAACAACTTGTATTATTTCTATGTACTTACTATAAGGAGTTATAACATGATATCAACAACTTGTATAATATCTATGTACTTACTATAAGGAGTTATAACATAATATCAACAACTTGTATTATTTCTATGTACTTACTATAAGGAGTTATAACATGATATCAACAACTTGTATTATTTCTATGTACTTACTATAAGGAGTTATAACATAATATCAACAACTTGTATTATTTCTATGTACTTACTATAAGGAGTTATAATATAATATCAACAACTTGTATTATTTCTATGTACTTACTATAAGGAGTTATAACATAATATCAACAACTTGTATTATTTCTATGTACTTACTATAAGGAGTTATAACATGATATCAACAACTTGTATTATTTCTATGTACTTACTATAAGGAGTTATAACATAATATCAACAACTTGTATTATTTCTATGTACTTACTATAAGGAGTTATAACATGATATCAACAACTTGTATTATTTCTATGTACTTACTATAAGGAGTTATAACATGATATCAACAACTTGTATTATTTCTATGTATTTACTATAAGGAGTTATAATATAATATCAACAACTTGTATTATTTCTATGTACTTACTATAAGGAGTTATAACATGATATCAACAACTTGTATTATTTCTATGTACAGTCATGGCTGATAGTGCTGGACCACGGTCCAAGGAGTGTTGGAGAGCAACTAAACAGAGTTCCAACAAATTATTTTCCAAACCATTCTAAAAAATGAAAGAGGTTTAGAAGACTTAATTTTTCGAACTCTGTTGTTTTTCTCTCCAACACATCTTGGACGCTGGTGCATCATTATCAGTCATGGCTGTACCCACTATAAGGAGTTATAATATATTATGTGTGTGTGTATTTTAGTTTTGGTTTATTGTGAGAGGGATAGAGAAAGAGACACACAGAGAGAGTATGTGTGTTTTGTTTCTTGTGTGTGAGAGAGAGGGAGAAAGAGAAAATGTATGTGTGTGTTCTATACCTAGAATAAAATGAATGAGTGATTCTCACACTGTTGTTGCACTGACACACACACACAGACCTTTACTGTTTTTTGTACAGATATTTACTTTGAATATAAACTGTATTTTAATGAGATAGTAGTCTATTCTTTTGGTACAGCCACAATCAAATAACCAACGACACTTTCCTTCCATCGTACAGCCGGCAGCATAAATTTGTGTCTGTCTCATGACTTTAATAATGTTAATATGACCAGATAGTTGCATTCTCAAATAGTTTTTATACCAACAACATACATAATTTACCACATGTGAACTATATCTGTCATCTCTGCATTTACATTGTGTAATATCATCATTATAGCTCATACATACATAGGTGGAAATGAAGCGAACTTATGCTGCCGACTGTACATACAAATTAATCAGTATCTTTTCACAATATAATCATAGAACAACTTATGTCAACTCAACCTCCATCAATTGTTATTATGAGGTGCTGCAAAATCATACAAGTGTTGTTCTTTATTACCAAGATAATATTTACTACGATGGAAGGAAAGTGTTGGTGGATATTTGATTGTGGCTGTACACCTGAGCTCGTAAATTCGCGACCACGTACTTATATGTTTTTGTCATTTGAGCTGGTAACATTTATTTGGGACCACGTACTTATATGTTTATGTCATTTGAGCTGGTAACATTTATTTGGGACCACGTATTTATATGTTTATGTCATTTGAGCTGGTAACATTTATTTGGGACCACGTACTTCGATGTTTATGTCATTTGAGCTGGTAACATTTATTTGGGACCACATACTTCGATGTTTATGTCATTTGAGCTGGTAACATTTATTTGGGGAGGAATCAGAGTTGGTGGAACATAGTAGATGGATATGATACAATCTTTCACTTACAACGACACCTTCCCCACACAGTGTTACCAGCTCAGATGACATAAACATTTTGAGGATGTTGTCGCGAATTTACGAGCTCGAGTGTACATTGGAATACCTTGAATCACCCAAAGTATGCCAGGAAATAATTCCAGATAGGAAAAATAATTGTACCTGATATTGCTGGGAATAGTTTGTTGGAATTATTTGCTTTGACTGTAACCTGTGATTTAATAAACACAAAAAGTTTGCATTTGTTGCAAATCAATGTTTTATTATCAGTCCTCCTTTGTTTATTAATTAAAGTCTTTTTATCTGTGATGGACAATAATAGTGAAGTGATACATACATACATACATACATAGAAGTAATAAAGAACTGATGATAAACAACATTACTCTATAAAAAGGAAAAGAAAATATAAACACACACACAGACACAGAAAGAGTATTTGTAGAATATGTTAGTTGAGACTTACTGTAATAAAACGTTGGTATTATTAATGGTTATGTTTATGAAACATGAGTATTGACCAAGATGATAAAGGACATATTGCTTGGCTGTTACCGGAGAACACACACACACACACACACACGTTCTCTCTCTCCTACACAAACACACGCACACACTATCTCTCTCTTACACAAACACACGCACACACTATCTCTCTCTTACACAAACACACGCACACACCATCTCTCTCTTACACAAACACACGCACACACGTTCTCTCTCTCTTACACAAACACACGCACACACGTTCTCTCTCTCTTACACACACATACACACATACACACGTTCTTTCTCTCTTACACAAACACACATACACAATCGTTCTCGCTCTCTCTTATACACACACATACACATACATAAAGTAGTAGTGGCTGACAGTGGTAGTGAACGGATGTGTTTCTGTAAGGCGTCTCTGAGCTTCGGGATATTTTGAAGACAACAAGTGGAGCCCGGCTACATTCTCAACTTTGGTCACCTGGTAAAGTTTAATATAAGGGTGAGTGAGTGAGGAAATCCTGTCTCCAAAAGTTTATATATAGGAAAGGCGATAGTTAAGGGGGTGTGGGAGTAGGGGGACAGGCTTGGGGGGTGCGGGAATAGGGGGACAGGCTTTCTACCCACTCCAAACTTGTCCCCCTATTCCTGCACCCCCTCAGTCCCCCCCCAAGCCTGTCCCCCTACTCCTGCACCCCCCCAAAACTCCCCAAGCCTGTCCCCCTATTCCCACACCCCTTTAACCCCTCCGCGACGGGATAACTATGGATAGCCATTTTGTCAGTCCGGGGCTAGTCTTACTTTCCGTACTGTGTGGCCGGGCGCTTTTGGCCGATTTTTCCAAAATCGCTCTATTCCACTTACTCTGTACGTCTAAACTACGATACTGAACAACTTAAATTTGGTCTTGTTAGCACCATCAACTCTTCCTCTTTCCAATAAAACCAACCCCAGCTCTCTACGACTCACCGTTGCCGAGAAAGTAAGTGAGGAATGAAGGGTACTTTTTCGTGTGAGCGCGGCCGTGTTCGCTTAGGTGGAGTGGCTCTGACGACAACTGAACGTGGCCCGCGCGGGTGGCAGTCAGTGTTGTAAGTAAGCGTGGCGCACCACAGAATCGGACACGCACGAGAAATCTAATCCACATCCATCCATGTTTACAGTCAGTAACACACTGACTGACGATGGTGATTTGTAGGGATGGTGGTGAAGTATAGCCAAGTGAAAAAAAAAACGCCAAATTGGGCTCGCAAATGCCGACATTGGCAATAGCGGTGCTTCATCTCGCCCGGTCACCACATGGCACGGGTGTAAGACACGACCCGGAGGCTTCCTGGGTCCGTCTATGACCGCGGTCCGGACGTTAAGGGTTAAGGACCCTGTGATCGTGTATGAGACTTGGTGGCTTCTGATTCCTCCTTACTATGCCACGAAACAAGCTCCTTCCATATAGGTGTGTGTGTGTGTGTTTCATAGCAATGCTTGAAGGACTCACTAACCTCCAATTTTCTAACTACAACACGGGGTCACTTAAAATAAGTAAGAAATAAAACGTAATAAAAGTGTAGGTGACGAAAATGAATTTGGCTAGACATAGTTGTGAGAAATTCCAGGCAGAGAGAAACAGTAACGAGCACTAATAAGTTTACAGCTCTGGTTGAAGCTTTGAACAGGACAAATTCACCAACGAAGTAATTCCAATGGAGATTTTATTGTGCATTTATTTACTGTCTCTAGGTATTGAAATACACCTGAATATTTATTAGTGCTCGTGACTGTAAATGAGATGACTGTACAGTCTCCTCCACTCCCGCTTTCACCAGTTCAGCGTTACCATCGTATACACCAGGCATTGTGTGAGCTACCAGTTCCGTCTCTCACATCTGAAACACCTGCCATCAACCCTTACTCTTACTCGCCTCACCTGCTTCGCCGAGACAAGCAGTGTTCATGGACTCGAGAAATATGCACGTTTTCTACACCTAATAATATCGAGTCTATGAAGATCGCGTGCCTCGGTGAAGCAAGTGAGGCGACAGGACTTTTGCCGCCGACTGTACATCAGATGATAAAACAGAGAAAGGTAAAGAAGGGAGGGATAGTGAAAGGACAGGACGAGAATATGAACTTCAAATTAAAAGGGTTACACCATTTTTTTGTTCTATACCTCAACCTCGGGGCTGTAGGCTATCAGTAGCCCGTGACTGTTGTGAGGCCCCGAAAGTATTGGGTGTCGCACCAGATGAAACAGTAGTGGAGCTTCGTGGTGATGTTGGTACTGTAGCTTCTCTTCTGTCCCACTAGATGACGACACCTTATTTATATACGTCACTATACAGGAGACAAGAGGAGTTACACACACACACACACAAACACACACACACACACTACTATGCATTTCAGGCCTCGCGAATCACAGTTTTTCGCGATTTTCAGCCGAAGTAATTGTTTAATAGGTTTGGTACTTTGGCACAGTGAACAACACACCCCAGCCTAATTTTGAGTTGGATTTTGTTAAAAAAAAAAAACTTATGTCACTAAGGAGTATATTATTGTATTATTAATGATGTACAGTATTGTATGTGTGGGATGCGCATGGCGCTGCTGCATTGTTGTTTATGCTGTATGATGGGAGACTGAGACTCCCAGCTGTTTACATAGAATACATAGATCCCGGCAACTCGTTGTTTCTGTGATCCTCACACCCTCCAGTCTCCTACAAGATGTCATCAACTCTAACAGGTTATGGGCCCAGACACAGACTAGTGTTTGATGGAGATGGAGAAAAAATTGAAGTGTGGGAAGCCAAGTTTCGAGGTAATTTGATGACCAAGGAGCTTGATGAAGTTTTACTGGAGGGAAGGACGCCGGAAGAAAGTAAGAACAAACAAGTATATGCAGAGTTGATTCAGCTACTAGATGACAGAAGCATTGCCTTGATTCTTCGCGATGCAGCAGATAAAGGCAAGGAAGCATTGCAGATCCTAAGGAACTATTACCTGGGTGCAAGCAAACCTAGGGTGATTTCACTGTACAAGAAACTGTCAACACTCAGGCTGGGCGGAGACAAACAGTTGGTAGACTATATAATAAGAACAGAAGCAGTGACAGAAGCACTAAAGAAAGCAGGCGAAGCAGTAAGTGATAGTATGACTATGGCGATGGTGCTGAGTGGACTCCCTCAAGCATACGACACCTTCAGCACAGTGGTGGAACAACGGGACAAGGAAATGACGTTCCAGGAGTTCAAGAAGGCCCTGATGAACTATGAAGAATCAGGAAAGTTAAGAAGCTCCCGTGAGGAAGAAAGTGTGATGAACACAAGCAGATTCCCACTGAAATGTTATGAGTGCCACCAGCCAGGTCACAAGTCCTTCCAGTGTCCCCAGCGAGCCCAGCAGAACCATAGGTGGTGTAACAAGTGTAAATCCAATAACCACAACACACACCAGTGCAGGAAGAAGAATGCCACCACAGCAAACACAGTAAGCAGTGAGGGAAACCAAGCACCAAGAGGAGAGGACAGTGACGAGGGTGACAACTTCCACAACTTTGCATTCCAGGCCAGCACACAATCTCTCAAGGATAATAAGGCAGGTACCAGTACATTGTTGGTGGACAGTGGTGCATCAGTGCATATTGTAACAGACAAGACCAAGTTTATTAGATTGGACAGAGACTTTGAACCAGATAAACAAGTGATGCAACTAGCAGACGGAAGTAGACAAACTGGAGATGTATTAGGCAGAGGTGATGTTAGTGTGATGTTGTATGATATAAATGGTAAACCAAGGGAAATGGTGATGAAAAATGCTTTATACATTCCCTCATATAAGTTTAACATATTTTCGGTTCCAGCTGCAACAAGAAAAGGTGTATGTGTAAACTTTGAACCTAACCATGCAGAACCAGTTACACCAGATGGCTCTGTATTCAACGTGAAAAGAGAGGGTAACTTATACTTCAGTAATAATGTTGAAAATGTGCAAGTGAACGTTGAGGAGTGGCATAAAATCCTAGGGCATTGTAATTTTAAGGACATTATATAACTTGAGAAGGCAGTGGAAGGTATGCATATTTCTGGTGAAAAGGAAAGAGTTCATTGTGAAGCCTGTAGGTATCTTAGGAAAAATGAGTACATCTACAAACAGGAAACCAGATAAAAGAGCAACTAGGAATTTAGATTTAGTACACAGTGACTTAGCTGGCCCAATGAATGTAGTGGATAAGGGAGGATTTAAATATGCAATTACATTTGTGGATGATCATTCAGGAGCCTTCATGGTTTACCTGATGAAAGAAAAGAGTGATACAATATCAGCCACAGAGAAATTTCTAGCTGACAGTGCACCTTATGGATCTGTAAAACGTTTGCGGACTGACAATGGTGGTGAATATATATCCAAGGAATTTAAATCCCTCATGGTGAAACACAAGATTAAGCAGGAGTACTCATCACCTCATTCCCCGCATCAAAACGGTACAGCAGAACGTTCTTGGAGAATCATGTGTGAAATAGCACGATGTTTCTTACTAGAGGCTGATTAACCCAAAATGATGTTACTGCTAGGTTTGTGTGAGCAGAGCACAGATGATATATTGGTGCTGGGAAAGAATTCTTGGAGAAAATGTGGTATGCAAGATGTAGAAAGTGAATAGATATGCGTGGTATTTTTTTTTTTTTTCTATTTCTATTTACAGGAGCTGCTGATACAAAGGCCAACCCTGGAATAAACACCCGGGGTTCCTGTAACAGCAAAGAACAAGAGCAAGGGTGTGTAGCCTTTTCAACGGCACATATCTTATTTGTTTTATCCTTTGCTGTTGTTCCATGTCTCCTTCTTTAATTAATTAATCTTATTTTTACTTTATTTTCTTTTGATTTATAGAAGTTATATAACGCTATATTTAATCTATAATATATTGCCAGTATCACTGATAACTGTAACTTCTGGCAACACTGACAACAACCTCCCCTGGCTCTGGCAACACTGACAGCAACCTCCCCTGGCCCTGGCAACACTGACATTCTGACAACAACAACTGTAAGTACTCAACACCTCATGGTTCATATTAAAAAACATTCGTGGTGCATACGATGGCATAGTACCGATACGATGACTCCACATACAAACCAGAGAGCCGTCGTACAGTACCACACCATCGTATACACCACGGATGTTCTTGAATATGGCCTATTTAGTTGTATTTTTCTTATCTGTTTCTCCGTGGCCATGTGCCTTCTATAGATAATATGGACATGTATTATATAATGAAAAATAATAATTTGGTATACAAATAATAAAAATAATTTGGTAAATATTGAATGAATTACCGTTATTGTGTACAGTTTTTCTACCTTCATTATTCACTTATTTAGACCATTCTAAGACTATTTTCTACCTTTATTATTCACTTATGTAGACCATTCTATGACTATTTTCTACCTTCATTATTCACTTATTTAGACCATTCTAAGACTATTTTCTACCTTCATTATTCACTAATTTAGACCATTCTAAGACTATTTTCTACCTTTATTATTCACTTATGTAGACCATTCTAAGACTATTTTCTACCTTTATTATTCACTTATGTAGACCATTCTAAGACTATTTTCTACCTTCATTATTCACTTATGTAGACCATTCTATGACTATTTTCGGTAATAGTCAAGCGTTTGTCCATAATCTGCTTTCGACTCAAGGTTTTCAGATTGCAATGTTTTATAGTGTGTTTTGAACTAATTTAGGTAATTCTGCATAAAAGTTCCACATGTTTTTGTTGTTTTTAAGTTGTTCCTACCTATTTTTACTTGTTCTATTCATTAGTGACCATAATATTGATTGGAAACCACTTGGTTTATACATATTCCCTAACCCCTTCCATCTTGGGGGAGAGCACTGGGAATCGGGGGTTTGGGTTGTGGGAAAACACGTAAATTAGTTTATCTTGGGTTTTATAGTAGTTTTTTGGGAAAATATGTACATAAGTCCCACACGGCAAATATGTACTATTTATGTGTATTTCAGTATGGAATAATGTTATATGTTCGTGTGTAATGAATATAATTGGCGGTTGCACTTACTTTAGCCAAATAGACTTTCAAAATATTGCGAGCGTAAGTCCAGCGCGGCGATTCAGACCAAGTCCAGCGTAGCAGTATAAGTCTACGGTGTCTATATCCTAATGCACTACTCAGCACTAGCCTCATTGCATTATCTACATTCTCGTGACGAAGTAGTTCCGAAATAACTACACAGAATTACATATACTTGCAACTCAATCTGTGGTTACATGTCAACATTACATGCATTTTAACTACATTTATTATTCTTAATGTCTAGTTGTCTTATATCGATGTTATTTTCAATTTTCCACAATTTTGTATTTCATTTGTCCCTTTTTTATATATTTCTGTGTCGGGTAAGGGTATATTTACATTGTGATATCAGTCTACACTGTACCTTCCACCAAGATACACGTTGCTCCAGGAGTCCATCTACTATAGTGTCTTCCACATTATCTACATAGCCTAATTGTACATCCATGTCGCTATGTAATTGTTATTGTTAAGATTAGTGTTTATTAATCATGTTGGTTAAGAGTGTATTAACGTATTTCTTCTTTGTTAACGTGAACAATCACCTCTTAATATAAATACTTAAGCAAAACTGAAAAATCCAAGATCTCAAGATTTTGGAAACAATCCCTAGATAATAACTTAGAACTGAAGGATTGGAGAATGCAAGGGTTAGGACCAGAGGATGCTAGGGTTAGGACCGGAGGATGTGAGGTTAGGACCGGAGGATGCTAGGTTAAGACTGGAGGATGTGAGGTAAGGATCAGAGGATGTGAGGTTAGGACCGGAGGATGCTAGGTTAGGACCGGAGGATGTGAGGTTAGGACCGGAGGATGCTAGGTTAGGACCGGAGGATGTGAGGTTAGGACCGGAGGATGCTAGGTTAGGACCGGAGGATGTGAGGTTAGGACCGGAGGATGCTAGGTTAGGACTGGAGGATGCTAGGTTAGGACCGGAGGATGTGATGTTAGGACCGGAGGATGTGAGGTTAGGACAGGAGGATGCTAGGTTAGGACCGGAGGATGCTAGGTTAGGACCGGAGGATGTGAGGTTAGGACAGGAGGATGCTAGGTTAGGACCGGAGGATGCTAGGTTAGGACCGGAGGATGTGAGGTTAGGACAGGAGGATGCTAGGTTAGGACTAGAAGATGTGAGGTAAGGATCAGAGGATGTGAGGTTAGGACCAGAGGATGCCAGGGTTAGGTCTAGGTAAGGTCAGGTTGGTTCGACTGACTTTAATTAAAAATATCAAGTAGGAATTCCATAGATTTTGGGATATTTTTGTAGTGCCAAAACTTGGTTCAGATTTTCTATTTATCGACATTTAGCTCTCTTGAAAATTGCAAAACCTGAGCCAACTTTCGGCAAAAGTTGGCTCGGGTTTTCAATTTTTCGATATTTATGCATGTTAACAAACTACTATAAAACCAAAATAAGCTAATTTACTTGTTTTCCCCCACCCAAAACCCCGGATTCCCAGTGCTCTCCCCCAAGATGGAAGGGGTTAGGGAATATGTATAAACCAAGTATTTTCCAATCAATATTATGGTCACTAATGAATACAACAAGTAAAAATAGGCAGGAAAAAACAACAACGTGGATCTCTTATGCAGAAATACCAGTTTTTTTCTCTTAATAATATTAAAAGGGTGCGGGAATAGGGGACAGGCTTGGGGGTAGTTTAGGGTGGTGCGGGAATAAGGGGATAGGCTTGGGTGGGTTGTGGGAGGTGCGGGAGTAGGGGGACAGGCTCTAGGGGAAAGGCTTTCTACCCATCCCAGGTCTATCCCCCTATTCATGCACCCCCCAAACACCCCCCCTAAGCTTGTCCCCTACTCCAACACCCTCTTAATAATAATAATAATTGTAGGCTACACATACACACATACATACATACATATTGTGTGCGTTACTTATGTATACAAATTTTCCAGGCTGTGTGTACATGGCAGAAACAACAAGAGTGTAAACAACAACAACAACACCAAGATGGTATTTATAATTATTATTATTGTGTATGGTATTATTATTATTGGAATATTTTTACAACTTGCCACAACTCCATTTCTAGAATGTTACTATTACCAGTGTTTATATTTCACTATTACAAACCACTTTTCTATATACCATTTCTTCTGCAAATGCTGCATAACAGTAGTTACCTCTTATAGTTAGGTCCCGGTAGTCTGCCCAAGTTTGGTCCCGGTAGTGTGTCCCAGTCCAGATTAGGTTAGGTTAGGTTAGGACCCGGTAGTGTGTCCCAGTCCAGATTAGGTTAGGTTAGGTCCCGGTAGTGTGTCCCAGTCCAGATTAGGTTAGGTTAGGTTAGGACCCGGTAGTGTGTCCCAGTCCAGATTAGGTTAGGTTAGGTTAGGTCCCGGTAGTGTGTCCCAGTCCAGATTAGGTTAGGTTAGGTCCCGGTAGTGTGTCCCAGTCCAGATTAGGTTAGGTTAGGTCCCGGTAGTGTGTCCCAGTCCAGATTAGGTTAGGTTAGGTCCCGGTAGTGTGTCCCAGTCCAGATTAGGTTAGGTCAGGTCCCGGTAGTGTGTCCCAGTCCAGATTAGGTTAGGTTAGGTCCCGGTAGTGTGGCCCAGTCCAGATTAGGTTAGGTCAGGTCCCGGTAGTGTGTCCCAGTCCAGATTAGGTTAGGTTAGGTCCCGGTAGTGTGTCCCAGTCCAGATTAGGTTAGGTTAGGTCCCGGTAGTGTGTCCCAGTCCAGATTTGGTTAGGTCAGGTCAGGTGAGGTCTGGCTAATTTCTACTGTATATTTTTTTCTGTTTAGGTCCCGGTAGTCTGCCCTGGTTAGGTCCCGGTAGTCTGCCCTGGTTAGGTCCCGGTAGTCTGCCCAGGTTAGGTCCCGGTAGTCTGCCCTGGTTAGGTCCCGGTAGTCTGCCCTGGTTAGGTCCCGGTAGTCTGCCCTGGTTAGGTCCTGGTAGTCTGCCCAGGTTAGGTCCCGGTAGTCTGCCCTGGTTAGGTCCCGGTAGTCTGCCCAGGTTAGGTCCCGGTAGTCTACCCTGGTTAGGTCCTGGTAATCACACTAAATCCTTCTAGGAAATAAACAAAATTCCAGTGAAATCCTGTTGTGGCAACTTGTAAAAAATTACCAGCATTTCTTCCACAAATGCCCCGTTTCCAAAATAGGTCATATTCATATGGGGCAATTTGAAATTAGCCTGACCATACCTGACCTAACTTAGACTGCATCAGACTACCAGGACCTAACCTAGGCAAACTGCCGGGATATGACCGATGTACACTATCGTAAAGTGATCTTGGTTTTTGCCTAGAGCCGCGTAGTGCTAGGTCCAGGGAATTGGCCCCAGTCACTTTTTATATAAGTTTACACTGATAGAAACACCATAGCTGAAAAGTGTGTTAGAATGGTCCAAAATACCAACCTCGTTATATCGGACCCCGTTAAAACGGATTTCGGTTATAACGGACACAATCAGCTGGATTTTTTTTTTTTTTTTGTCTGAATTTTGGTTTCTCTATTTTTTCTATTATATTTTTTACATTATACAGTAGGTATATTATTTACACATCATTACATACCTATTAATGTATATTAACAGTTGACTCTCGAATAAATTTGAGGAGTTCTTATACAAAACGAGCGAAATCGTAATGAACATGTCACGTAATGATATCACTGTCGTCTGCGAAGCGTGTGTGTGTGTGTGTGTTGCCACCACTTCTCCCTCGCTCCTTCCCCCCCCTTATCCTCAGTCTCCATTCACCCCAGCCCAGTGTCAAGGGAATATAGGCCTAACATGCGTTGTCACCTTGTGTTTGACTCGCTCGTTTTTAGTAATTTACGAGTTAACCACCAGCTTCATATCAGGTGGTGCATTTACAAAACAGAAGGTCATATCCTTCCATATCAAGAAGGAAGGGTTTTCTCGGACAGAGAAAGGAGAAGGAAACACCAGAGTGTGTGGTTGATAAAAGTAAACAAACGATATCACACGCTATCTCCCCTCTTCCCCCTACTCTCCCCCCTACCACCTCCACCACCACACACGCTATCTCCCCTCTTCCCCTACTCTCCCCCCTACCACCTCCACCACCACGGATGTCCCACACTCGTTTAAGTCATTACTCAAAATTGCGTTATTCGAGAGTCAACTGTATCTATATTTTGTGATTATTTTTGTATTTATTTATTTTTCTTACCCCTCGTAAAAATTTGTCGCTATAACGGTCAAACGGCAATAACGGACACCCTCTCCCCTCTATTAGTCCGTTATAACGAGGTTTAATTGTATACAATATAGTGAACACTATTCTTGTGTAAATTTACCTTATTATTATTATTATTATTATTATTATTATTATTATTATTGGCTAAATTTTCGGTAAATATTGCAATTATTTTTCTGCGTCCTCGATTTTCACACTTTCTGTTCAACCAGAATGTCCATTTCTTTTCCCGTTTTTATTTTCGAGACTTATGTGGAATATGTAAATAACATTAATAACATTTGTATACATTTACCTTTGTATGTATTTACTTTGAAATGGGAGTGAGGTTTTCCTAGCAGGTCCCCAACTTCCCACCTCTGCGTGCAGTGTTGCCAGATTAAGAAATACATTCATGTTTTAGGCAAATTTTGTCCACACGGGAAATCGTAAGAAGAATGTTCAATAGGTAGTCCAGTTAGGCGGAAAATTCAATAGTATAAAATTGGGACAAATAATTTTTGATCTCCAGATAAAATAACCTGGGCTGCGTTCAGGAAGGCAGCGCGGGTGGCGCGCGACACTCGAAATAGTTCAGGAAGGCAGCGCGCGCTGTCTGTACGCCGCAAAATGCGTCACCCAGGCGTCGCGGCTTTGAGTGGTGGGGCGCCACCCTCAATTGTAAACAAAGATGGCCGCCCAAACATTGAAGATACAGTGCCCCTACTGCCACATTTTGCTTAATAATGTCAATTCCTTGGCATTGCAACTATCATCATGCCCTGGTAAGTAAAGAACGTAACCGCAAGTATAGATGGAAGTGAAAATAAAGTAATATTATTGAGTAAATTTGAAGTAATGGCTGTCTAATGAAGAGTGCGAGGGTTGTTGTGAGCAGTATGTTTGTTAAAATAAGTTTATAAATGATCTAGCATGTTGCATGCATTGTATTGTTGGTATATTTATTGGGTTGATGTCAAAGTTTTGTTTGTTATAGATAGTTTCAAGGGAATCCATTTTCACAGCCACGGATGAGCATCAGTCCATAGTACACGTCTATGAAGGCAGCCACACTGAATTACCAGCAACAATATAACTGAAGCACCTGTAGTTCAAACTACTAAACAACAGATGATGGTTGGCAAATATGTTTAGTTTAATTAACCACAGAGAATTGAATCATTGTGTCTGGCTGAGGGAACAAACTTATGTTCATTACAGTTCATCTTTGCTCATATTTATTGGAATGGACAAACACTCTCCTCAAATCAAGTCATAATTATTGCTACTTGGTCTAGGTGTCTACTTTTCCTGGCAATCTGTATTGAACCTGCATAATACAGGGTGTCCATAAATTATCAGAATAACTTTACATGTTCATGAAAGGTAATCTGTTCACATAATTATGGACACCTTGTCTGGCATGTTAACTTTAAGATTCATATAGATTGTATCCAAGGTTTAGATATCTACAAGCAGTGTTGCTTTCTACAGTCCAAAAGTGCCTCCCAGTTGGTAGGGAGCTCAACCTACCACTTGGGGAGGGAGGGGTTGGTATTTAAGGTTGTGTAAAGCAACACTGCCTGTAGATATTGACACACTGGATGCAATCTGTACCAAAGGGAAATTAAACTGAAATCTATGTCTTTCAGGTCTGCAGTGACAAAAGTGAAAAAGACCTCAATAAGCATCAAGAATTCTGGAAGCCAGAGAGGACAAGCAGATAATTGAAGAAAGAAGAGGACAAGCACTATGTATTGGTGTATATATAGAGGAAAAATAAATATGGAATTTTTATTACTTAATTTATTTATCATCCCAACAGGTGTTACATTTAACCCCTAAAGGACCGGGCCCGGCATATGCCGGATTGCTAAAATTTCCCAAGGTTAAGGAATTTTCCCCAATTTATTTTACTCCAGACGTTGGCTACACTGGTTTATAGTAGGATAGGATGCTCAGACTGAGTACACACTGCCTTTTCTAGGGTAAAATTGAGGGATTATTGATCTTGTTATGTCCGAGTGTGCTGGTGAGTGGCTTAGCCGACGAGCGCCTACCACCATTTTCTATTACCTCTCCACGGTCAGTGCACCCACACAAACACTCTCGCTCAACGTACGGCGACAGTACCTCATTCAACTCGTCGTAATTCTGTAACCATTAAACCTACAGACTTCCCATTGGTACCAATAGAAAGAGGAAGAGTTGCTCGTTCTCATGGTACTAAAATAATTCACTCGTTCATTGTAAGTTAGGAGTACAGAGCATGCGAAAACAGGCTATTTTACCTGTTTTTCGCTCAAGCCCCGGTCCTGGGAGGCACAGTAATTTCACTATCCCCGGTCCTTTAAGGGTTAATTAATTATACCTTCAAATGATATGCCATTATAATCTACGCTATGTATATCATGTATGGTGCAGTTAATATATTACTGTGGTTACATGAATCATTACTATGACACTTGTATTCATTTGACCCTCCTATTGAAAGTTAATACACAGTTATCATGGTTTTAATAAAGACTCTATAACTCCTACGTCTGGTAAAGCTGATGAATAAGTTAATACACAGTTATCATGGTTTTAATAAAGACTCTATAACTCCTACGTCTGGTAAAGCTGATGTATAAGATGAAGTTCCCTGTGACGTCACATTTCTACTCCAGGTTGTTGTCCAGGAATGCACCGTGACGTCATCCCTTTAAGATTACCCCAGATGAAGGAAATTGGCTCATGGATGAAACTGCGCCTGTAGAAAGCAGTTTTACCAATATGTTTTCATGTAATTAAGAGGCAATTTGTACATCACCAAGAATCGTTTGTATAGGTGTTTTGTAGGTTGTAAAGCATTTAATTGGTTTTAGGTGAATTGGAATTGGTTTTACAGTCGTGCACAGTTAATTGGTTTGTAAGCACTGCAAAGGACGAAACTGCACTCTTAAAATACTGGTAAGTATATTTTGATATATATATATATATATCCAAAGTCCTAAAAATATATTTTAACCAGCCTCTGAACCTTTGTTTGTAAAAATGAGACTTGAGGAAATATTTGTTATGTTACCCTTTAAAATATTCTCTACGTTTCGTTTTCTCTTATTTTATTTAAATAAGAGAGAATATACTATTTTAAGTATAACTATAAAATAACCTACGTCTGCTATAATAGTATAGTCGCTCATAAAAGTAAACCCTCCCTCCTTGTACAGGCACAATCCAATATCCACCGACACCCTCCTTCCATTGTAGTAAATATCTTGGTAATAAAGAACAACACATGAACGATTTATATATAATACATCAGAATTATGTGGACAATTATTATTTGGAAATATAGAAAAAAACTAAAAGATATATTAGTAGTAGAATTGTGGAAAAAAAGTGAAAAAAACCTCAGCAGGTACCATAGAAAAAAACCCACAATAAATAACAAAAATAACAAATAAATAAATAACAAATAAATAAATAACGAATAAATAAATAACAAATAAATAAATAACAATAAATAAACAAAAAGGGGAGCCGTTGCAAAGTTACATAATTGAACTTACTAAACCTGAGCTGGTAACACTGATGAGAGATCAACAAACATCTGAGCTGGTAACACTGATGAGAGATCAACAAACATCTGAGCTGGTAACACTGACGAGAGATCAACACAGGCATCAGACAGAGGTGATCATGGCTTCCAGACTAGAAGGTAAATATTGTCTTTATTTAATTAATTATTTATTCCCTGACCATTCCAAGGTGTTGATAAGTAAATAAATGACCCTTATGATGTAGATAAGTGACGATAAATGCATAAATAAGACGATAAATGACAGAATAATACGATAAATTGTGAACCTGTGAATGGAAAAATTTATCACTTGTAAATATTAACTTTATCTAATTAATTATTTATTCCTTGACAATTCTGAAGTGTTGATAAGTAAATAAATGACCCCTATAATGTAGATAAAGGGTAATAAAGGGATAAATAAGTCGATAAATGACGAAATAAGACGAACCGGTGAATGGAAAAAATAGATAATGATTTTGTTACGGGTAAATGTTGTCTTTATTTAATTAATTATTTATTACTTGGTTATTCCAAGGTGTTGATAAGTAAATAAAGGATCTCTATGATGTAGATTAATGACGATAAATGGATAAATAAGACGATAAGATAATTATTTAATTATTACTACCTTTATTTTAATTATTATTTATTTCAAGATGTTGGTAAGTAAATAAATGATGATAAATGGATAAATAAGACGATAAATGATGAAATAAGGCAATGACAGATAATTATTAGAATATTACTACCATTATTTTAGTACCATTATTTATTTCAAGGTGTTAAGTAAGTAAATTATCCCTGTGATATAAATAAATTGTGATAAAAGGATAAATAAGATGGGAAAAGTCCTCATATGTCCCACAGAATGTTAAAACTATTTAATTAATTTATTTATTCATTTAGTAGAGTTAAAATTGTTATGGTAAATTTACAGAATTACTTCATTAACTATATTGTATATTTTAATATAATTACCTACTTATATAGATATTATACAGTATTTATTAATAATTACTATTTATGTAGACCATTCTAAAACATTTTTCATTATGGTGTTTTGGTAAATATTGAATGAATTACCATTTATCATGTACTGTTTTTTCTACCTTCATTACCCACTTATTTAGAACATTATAAAACTATTTTATTCTATGGCATTTCATCCACAAATTTCAAAGACATTCAAAGGAAGCATTTTGAAATTAACCTAACCTGACCTAACCTTACCTTACCTAACCTTACCTTACCTAACCTTACCTTACCTCGCCCCGCCTTACCTGACCTTACCTTACCTTACCTCACCTCGCCTCGCCTCGCCCCGCCTTACCTTACCTTACCTAACCTACCCTTACCTTACCTAACCTTACCTGACCTAACCTTACCTAACCTTACCTGACCTAACCTTACCTTACCTAACCTAACCTAGACCACAGCAGACTACCGGACCTAACCTAACCTGGGCAAACTACCGTGAAATAACCGTGGTAAAGTACAGGAAATGGCCGGGGCAAAATGCTGTATTTATTGAAAAAATTACCGTGTTATAGCAGTGTTGCCAGATCTGGCTAGGTCCCAGTATTTTGCCCTGGTCATTTCCCGTACTTTACTACGGTTATTTTCCGGTCGTTTGTCCAGGTTAGGTCCTGGTAGTCTGCCTTGGTTTAGGTTAGGTTAGGTTAGGTAAGGTAAGGTCAGGCTAATTTCAAAATGCCCCATTTAAATTTAACAAAAAACAACAACCATACATAATAACTGTAATTCCTTCAATATTTACTGAAAAAAATGTACACAATAATGGTAATTCTTTCCATATTTACCCAAAAAATATACACAATAACAATAATAACAGTAATTGTTGTTTCCATATTTAACATAGAGTACGGGTAGTTAAATATAGATATTGTTGTGTTACATATTTTATTATTATGATGATTATTACATTATTTACATTTCCAGGTAGGATTGATTAATGAGGTGTTGCAACAGGTGTGAACCAAGAGGTGTTGCAACATCAATTGTACATCAATGCACACTCCTTCATCCACAGGTAATTTTATTTATTTATTTTGGGTCTGTCATTGATTGCCTTCATCACTATGAAATAATTAGTTGTTTATGTGTATATATGTAACAGTATGTATGTATGTATGTATGTATAATCTCTCTCACTCACTCATACTATCATTGCTTGCCTTCATCACTATGAAATAATTAGTTGTTTTAGGCTACTGCTTGGTTTTATAAATAACTTTGGATTTGAAGATGGAACAACTATACTTTGTATATCTTACAGTATACTTGGCAACACATATGTGTAGTGTTGTGTTGCTGTCTCAGTGTCCTTGACTGTACATGACACACTCAGGTCACACCTACCTACTGTTGGTCAGGTCAAGTAATTCATTCCTTGCTATACCATCACCATGAAATATTCATCACACTCCCTCTGTCCTGCTTTGTACAGCCAAGCAAAGGATATTATATAGAGAGTAAAGGGATATTTTATAGGAAACAAAGTCATAGCATGAGAAAATACTAAAGTATATTGAGAGACAGACAGATAGAAAGACAGACAGGAGGGTAAGGTAAAGAGGTGGATTATAAGTTTATAGGCCTGGTGACTGATGCCCGGGGTAGTAGTACAGACACCTCTGGCCATCACCCAGAGTATCAAATAGTGCTGGTTTGACTATTACCTAGACTAGACTAGACCACAGCAGACTACCAGGACTTAACCTGGACAAACTACCGGGTCTTAACCCGGGCAGACTACCAGAACTTAACATAGGCAGACTACCAGGTCTTAACCTGGGCAGACTACCATGACTTAACCAGGACAAACTACCGGGTCTTAACCCGGGAAGACTACCGGGACTTAACCTGGGAAGACTACCGGGTCTTAACCCGGGAAGACTACCGGGACTTAAAATAGGCAAACTACCAGGTCTTAACCTGGGCAGACTACCGGGTCTTAACCCGGGCAGACTACCAGGACTTAACCTGGACAAACTACCGGGTCTTAACCTGGGCAGACTACCGGGACTTAACCTGGACAAACTACCGGGACTTAACCCGGGCAGATTACCAGGACTTAACATAGGCAAACTACCAGGTCTTAACCTGGGCAGACTACCGGGACTTAACCTGGACAAACTACCGGGACTTAACCCGGGAAGACTACCGGGACTTAACCTGGACAAACTACTGGGAAATAATCGTGATAATGTACAATAAATGACTGGGGCAAAATACTCGGATCTGTCAACACTGCTGTAAAATGGTAATTCTCTCAATAAATACCATAAACTGTAATGCAGCACCTCTCATTATTATTATTAGCATCATTATCATCATTATTATTATTATCATCATTATCATCATCATTATTATTATTATTATTATTATTATTATTATTATTATTATTGTTATTGTTATTATTATAATTATTGTTATTATTATTATTATTATTATTATTATTATTATTATTACTGTGTCTACTTCTTTGATTGATGAACTAACATTGTTTAATTAATATTTAAGGTTCACAGACAGTTGATAGATAGATAGTTTGTGATAGATACATACATACATACATACATAAAGAGAGAGAGTGAGTGAGCGTGTGTGTGAGAGAGTATATATAGATTGATGGATGGATAGATAGATAGTTTGTGATAGATAGATACATACATACATAAAGAGAGAGAGAGAGAGAGAGTATAGATAGAAATGCCTATATTTTAATGTTTTTGTATCCAATGATTTTCAGAAATGATGCATTTTGTTAGTTTTCATTTCTCTCTTGTACACACACACACACACACACACACACACAGCTGTGATTTCCTGTGATGTTGTTTAGGGCTGACAGCCTAGGTCACGCTGGTGTGCCACCTTTAGTTGGTCGGTGTAACTTGATGTAGCAGGCTGTTCCCTTCAGTGGCCTGGTAATAATGGGGCAGTGGCTGGTGTGCCACCTTTAGTTGGTCGGTGTAACTTGATGTAGCAGGCTGTTCCCTTCAGTGGTCTGGTAATAATGGGGCAGTGGCTGGTGCACCACCTTCCACAGGAACTCGTCTAGTCTTTTTTTAATCTTTCTAAAGATCCAGAGTATGATGGTAGCTCTTGTGGGATGCAGTTGATCAGTCGGGGACCCTGCACTGCTATGGAGCTTTTTTTTATGGTGCATTCACACCAAGCGAGTCGCGTCGAGTCGCGTCGAGTCGCATCACATCAAGTCAGTGTACGTCACAATGCGTCATTATTCGCCACCCGCAGTTACCATTAAATCATATGGATGTAAGGCAAAGCCGTTCACACCGGATGCGTCGCGTCGAGTCGAGCCACCGATGGCGCCAGACCCATTTCTGTGTGTGTCACAGCGAGTCCACGGTGGTGAATTTCTTGTTTATCAGTTGCATTTTCACTTACCAACAAGAATAAATGAACTATTACCATGTTTCTTTTATTCATTATTGCCCTACACACATACTCATTGTTGGAATTTTCAATAAGATATTTCTTACCTTAAAATAATTGTTGTTATTTCTTCAACTCCAACAGCATGTCTGTAATTAGTGTTCCTTTTCTTTATGGAAGATCCTGCCAAGTCCACCATCTTCTTCAAGTTTTCACTAGTCATCTTAAAGGAGTCATAGAATTTTTCTGGATGGTTCAGCAAGTCTGGGAATAAATGACTGAAGTTTCCAAAATCTGTCCTTTTAGTGTTGAGTTCATGCATCTAGATTGAGGTTATCTTACATCTACAACAAGGCCGAAGCCTTAACAGAACAGCTACCTGCCTCACCAACTGAAAATGGGTCCATTGTTCTTGAAATCTGGCAAACCACTGAGTAAACAGAGTAATGACTTGACTCGGACTGACACTGTCGGTGTGAACGGAGATTTTGTGTTTTGACTCGCACCAATTGACTCACACTGACTTGATGTGACGCGACTCGACTCAACTCGCTTGGTGTGTATGCACCCTTAGTGTTTGTAGTGTTGTCCATGTCGTCAATATCAGTGGTATGGTGTACATTAGGCCTCTTCCATGTAGTGTTGTCCATGTCGTCAATATCAATGGTATGGTGTACATTAGGCCTCTTCTTCCATGTAGTGTTGTCCATCTCGTCGTGGGCTCTCTTGTTGTAAAGGTTCTTAGTATCCATCCCATTGTCTGTCTCACCTTTGTAACTTCTGTTGTCTATTTGTTGTTGAAAGTTGCCATCATCACTTAATGTTACTCCTAGATCCTTGACGTGTCTGTATTGTTCAATTATTTGTCCTTCTCGTGTTCTATAATAATTGTTGGGGATATCAATATTGGGATGACGGTATCTCATCAACTCCAATTTGGAGCTGTTGAAACTCATGTTGTTATTGGCTGCCCACTGATATATTATATTTAAATCCATTTGTGTCATTCTAAGGTCTTCGTTGTTCTTCACTGTACTCAAAAGTCTAGTGTCATCTGAAAAAAAAGATGCAGTGCAATGGGAAATATTTGTGTGTATATCTCTCATGAATATTAAGAATAGCAACGGGCCAATGACTGACCCTTGTGCCACTCCACTCAACACTCCTTCTACAACAACTGCTTGGTTTCTGTTCTCTAAAAAGCACTTTATCCACTTGAGCAGTTTTCCTCTGATTCCAATATGTGACAGTTTCTGTATCAGTATTTGGTGGTCGACTTTGTCGAAAGCTTTTGAAAAGTCTAGATAAATAAAATCGACTGTGGCATCGTTCTCAAGTGAATGTAACATGTCCATACGGTGTTGCAGTAGTTGTGATAGACACGATCTACCATGTCTGAATCCATGTTGCTTGGCATTGTGAAGTGTGTGCATATCGAGGTATTCATTTAGCTTGATGACAACCATTTTTTCAAACACTTTTATTACGTGTGATGTTAATGTGACTGGTGGGTAATTTTTGGGCTCTGTTCTGTCGCCACCTTTATAAATTGGCGTAATAAATCCCTCTTTTAGTATTGGTGGAATTACTCGTGTGTGAAGGGATACTCTCCAGAGGATGTAGATAGGTGTGGATAGTGTTTTCATACATTGTTTCAGTAATATAGCAGGGACACCATCTGGTCCTAATGAGGCCTGAGGTCTAATGCTGGATATTGATTGTTCTATATCTATTTCACTCAAGTCAATATCTCTAGACTCTATGTCTGAAGTTCTTGTTATCACCGGGTCAAGTTCTTCGTTTATTTGGTTATTTTCTTGTACACTAAATGCAGATACATATTGCATATTGAAGGCTTCTGTCAATTGTTGTGGGTCACTGACTAGTGTACCATTGTGTTTTAAAAGTCCTATTTTGATCCTTACCTTTGACTTCATTTTTGTATAGTGATAAAAGTATTTAGGGTTGTGGGATATAGCTTCTACTGCTTTTTCTTCTTCTTTAATCCTTTCCGCTTCATGTGATTTGGCCAGCTTTTCTTCTATGTTCCACAATTGTTCTTTGATTCTGTTGTCCTCTCTATGTAGAATTTTCTCAGCCAATTTAGTTCTTTTCCTCATCAGAATTTTCCTATCCCTGGGTATATTATTTATTCTTCTATGTACTTTTCTTTCTGGTACAAACTTTGAGCAAATGAAGAGGAGTTTTTCTATAATAAAGTCATACATTTCTATTGTAGTCATGTCTTTTAGCTCTTGGTTCCAGTTGACAATATTGATTGCATTGTTCATGCTTGTCCAGTCCATATTATCACTGAAAAAATTCATAGTTGAGAAGGACGAACACCCGCTACCATTAATTTCCATCATGGGCTTGTGTTCTAAGGTGGTTTCTATAATTAGGAGCTTGTGATCTGACATAGTTGTGTCCTCCGTCCACACACCACTGATAATATCTTCATTATTGGTGAAGAACAGATCCAAGGTATTAAGGCCGTGGGTTGGCAAGTCAACAATTTGTCTCATCATAAGGTCTTCCACCATATTAAACAAGGCATTAGCTTGTAGTCTGTCCACTAGTGAGCCCCAGTATATACTTAGCTCGTGCCAGTTAGCATTGGGCAGTCCACCATATTAAACAAGGCATTAGCTTGTAGTCTGTCCACTAGTGAGCCCCAGTATATACTTAGCTCGTGCCAGTTAGCATTGGGCAGGTTGAAATCTCCGTTGATGATAACAGAGGGCTCTGGATTTCCCATCATTTTCACTTGTACACTTATTTTTTCTAACACACTCACAAAGTTCTCAGTCAGACAACCTGGTGGATGATAAATGGTTACTACCACTGTTCTCCATTTGTGTATGCATAATATTATATATTCAACCTCGCTATGAGACTCCGATGTTATGAATTCAGTGTATGGTATAATATTTTCTCGAACATAAATAGTTACTCCTCCTTTTTTTCTCCCTTCTTGTCTGTCTGCTCTATGTATTTGGTATCCACCTATCATCACTTCCGCATCTCGTATGTCTTTCCTCAGATGGGATTCAGTTATGCAGATTAATATAGTATTATAAGTCTGTGATATTTCTCCTAGCATGTTTGTTTTATATTTCTTTTTATAAGGAAGTAATCCTTCTATGTTGCAGCATATCATTGTAAGCAGCTCTAGTTTGGGGTCGTTTTCTTTATTCACTTTTATATTGCATTTTGTAATCTTCTTATTGTGGTCTTTGTTCAGAGGTAGTTTTTTTCCGATGCATATTGCATTGTCCGCCGAATCACATTGTTTTTGGCTATGATGAAAGATGGGCAGTTGGTATTTAAGGCAGCGTGGTTGGTGTTTTCTCTTCCATTCATAGTACAGTGGTGACATTTTTGTTGGTGTTCATTCATACAATCTTTAGACAAGTGATTACCGGCACAGTTTCCACAAACGGGTTTGTCTGTGTAACAATTTTTGTGACCGTATCCCATACATTTGCTACACCTGAGTACCCAGTAATGATCATATACCTCACACCTAACAAAGTGCAGGTATACCCGATCATCTTTTTTTTAATGGCAGTCCTTATTTGGGGAGAAATAGCTAGTTCAGCGGTTTTAGTGTCATTATTTTGTGAACCTGGTTTCGTGAACAAAAGCTTCACTTCGTTTTCTTGGTCTATTAGTTCTGTAATGTAAGGATTCTTCTCCAATATTGACTGTACAATTTCCGAATCTTCAATTATATTTGGTATGTACGGAATTGTTATTTTTGGCTTCAACCTCCTTTCATTTTGTATGTCATGTGTGTTCGTTAAGGTGTTTGATCCTTCTAGAGCTTCTAAAGCTTTGTTCCTTGCTGTTTCGGTGGGAAGAATCAATTTAGTCAGATTTTCTTTGTTTGTTTTCATCGATATAACTGGGATATTTTTGAGAACTGATGTAATTTCTTCAGTGTCTAGTGCACAAGAATTGTGTTTAGGTTTTATGATTACGGCCAAGATAGTGTTTGGTTTGTTACTTACTATTTCTGAGTACTGCTTCTTCAGTTTTATATCCTTGGTATCAGCAATTTTGGCGGGTAACGAACGAAGTTCTGCCTTCACCTCCGTAACCATCTTGTCACGTTCACTTGTCACTGCCGACGTTACTCTCTCCCTCACGGCCTCCTCCACCACAACACCTACTTCATCACTTGATTTGTTCACAACACTTTTCACCTCGCCTCACATTTCAGCAAAGCCTTTCATCACCATTTCCTTTAATTCTTTCATTTCAGCTTTTAGTTCGTCAATCTTATCACTGTTCTTAGTGGGCGTCTCACAAAATATTTCAGCACAGTCGTTACACACCCAGTTTACCCTAGGCAAATTTGTGCCTTTTATTCCACCCATATATACACACGAAGAGTGAAAACCTCCTTTGCACTTTATACACTTAACCACATTTGACTTGCTACTGTCATTCACTTCTAAACATTGTCCACAATGACCGGTATTAGTGGCTCCGGCTAGATTGGTGCCGGCCATGGCAGGCCGTACTCACACACACACACACACTCACACACACACACGTACACACACACACTCACACACACACACACACACACACACGTTCACACACGTACACACACAGACACACGTACACACATACACACACTCACACACACGTACACACACACATACACACACACATACACACACTCACACACATACATACACACACACACGTACACACACATACATACACATACACGTACACACACACGTACACACACACGTACACACACACATACACGCGTACACACACACACGTACACACACATATACACACACACGTACACACACATACACACACACACACACATACACACACACACACACATACACACACACATACACACACACGTACACACACACTCACACGTACACACACACACACACACACACATGTACACACACATACACACACTTGTACACACGCATACACACACACATACACACACACACATACACACACACACACATACATACATACATACACACACAAACACACACATACATACACACACACACGTACACACACAAATACACGCATACACACACATGTACACACACACACGTACACGTATACAGCTACACATACACACACATGTACACACACACATATAAACACACACAGACACACGTACACACACACACACACACGTAAACATACATACACACACACATACACACATATACACATGTATACACACACACTCACACACACGTACACAGGTACACACACACCTGAATGTCCTGAATGTCCTGAAGGTTGATCAGGAGCTACTGGCTCCCAGGACAAGGCGATGCCTCCTCCTCCGTTAGGGTGATGTTGTTGATGTGCATGTAACACAGCTGATCGTCTATTGAGTTGCTCTCAGCAGCCGTACGGTAGTGATTCAGGTTGGGTTCATCAGGCACAGATTTCAGGAACTTATCGAGATGGTTTTTAAAGAGTTCACAGGTGGCACTGTTCATATTTCGCAGCTGTCTTGGCAGAGAGTTGAACAGCCTTGGACCCACCACCGACAGACTGTGATGCCTAATGTTGGTTACTCTGCCAGCACGGATGTTCACTTTGGGTGGCACGCACATAACACCTAGACGTGGGTGGTTCTTGGTAGTGATTCCGATGCCACTCACGTTTGGTACGTGCTTATTTACTATTTTCCATGTGTAAATAATCATATACCTCTCACGTCTTCTCTCAAGTGAATATAATTTGAGTCTTCGGAGACGATCCCAATAGTTACAGTCCCTCACTGACGATATTTTATTTGTAAAAGTTCTTTGCACTTCCTCCAATGATTTAACTTCACTCCGCTTCCACGGATGCCACAACTGGCAACAATATTCCAGCAGAGGTAGAAGTAGCGAGCGGTACAGAGTAATCATTGGTAACTCTTCTCGAACAGTGAATGTACGTAAGATCCACCCCATCTGCATTCTACACTTCCTCACCACTTGTCCAATGTGGGTCCCAAACACAGCATCACTAGTCATACAAACTCCAAGATCTTTGACCATATTCCTCTGTTCGATATCCACTCTCTTGAGTGTTTTGTATGTGGTTTGGTTCTTGATATCATTGTTCTTTCCGTACCATATCAACTCAAATTTTGTGTCATTAAAGCTCATATTATTCTCCTCTGCCCAGGTATAGATAACATTAAGATCGTCTTGTAAGTTCACTGTACTGTTTACATTTGTTATTTCACACTGTATCCTGGTATCGTCTGCAAATGATCTTACAGTGGAATGGACGATTGAGCTGTTGATGTCTGCAATGTGTATCAAAAATAGCAGGGGGCCCAAGACAGACCCCTGTGGTACACCACTCATGACCTCAGTTGCCTGTGAAATAGCTCCCTTTACAGCCACAAATTGGGTTCGGTTAGTTAGAAAAGAGTATATCCATTTTCCAAGTGTACCCGTGATTCCAAGGTTCTGCAATTTATGCAAAAGAACCCCATGGTCGACCTTATCAAAGGCTTTTTCAAAATCCAAATAGACTACATCAACATTGTTACCTTTTTCTAGTGACTCCACTATATTTTCTTGATGTTCAATAAGCTGTGAGAGACAAGAGTGTCCTGCACGAAAACCATGTTGTCCTGGATTCATTAAATGATTTCTTTCCATATAGGATGTCATATTCTTAACTATAATCTTTTCCATGATTTTTATTATATGGGATGTAAGGGCAACAGGTCTGTAGTTTGATGGTTCAGCACATAGGCCCTTCTTATATATTGGTGTTATTTTGCCTTGTTTCAGGAGATCTGGTATAATTCCAGTTTGGAAGGAGCTACTGTATAACATTTGCAGTGGTTTGGCTAACTCACTGTCACAGTTTTTCAAAACGATTGCAGGGAATTCGTCAGGTCCTGGAGCTGCAGTAGTACGAATGGTCCGAATTGCTGTCAAGACATCAGCTTCCGTAAATGGTAGTTCCCTTAATTCCTGTTGTTCCGCCATTTCACTATTAAAAAATGCATCTGGATCATGGATAGTCTTTGTTCTTATTGGTACACTAAAAACTTTTGTAAATTGTTGACTAAATAGTTCGCACAGTTTAGGTGGATCACTCTCCAAGTTACCATCTGTACCTGTCAATGCCATGACGTCAGCTTTCAATTTTGATTTATTTCTCACAAAGGTGTAAAAATATTTAGGGTTAATTCTTATAGCATCCACTGCAGTCATTTCAGCTGAATGTTGCTGTCTAAGCACAGAATCCCTCAGCTCCTGCTCCATCCTATCCAGTTTTGCTTCCATAAGTCACTTATTGTTGTCGGATTTTGTAGTTTTTAACTTCCGTATTACTATTCGTTTTCTCATTAATATTCGCCGGTCTCTAGGAATATTGTTCTTTTGTTGTTCAGGCGTCTTGTTGGGGAGTGCCGGGTACAAATGTCCAAGCATACCTGCAGTATCTCTTCATATAGGACTGTAGGCTGGTGGCCACCTTCCAACGAGGACCAAGCTATTTGGCTTAACTCGTATTTTATTGCTGACCAGTTGGTTAGGGGGCTAAATAGATTTAGTTTACTAAAGCCAGTATTCTGTCTATCTTGTGATAACTCTGCAGGTTTATGTATCATTATCGATGTTTTAACAGTTACCAAACGGTGATCGCTTGCCCTCCAAGGATTTACATCATACTCCTGTACGATATCGTCGTGATTTATAAAAAATAGGTCCAGAATGTTGTCTTCTCGTGTAGGCAAATCAATGAATTGGTGCAAGCATAAGTCTCTGGCAAACTCCATGAGTGATTCAGCTTGTTGTCTATATGCTGCTCCTCCACCAATGACACTCTCTGTTTTCCAGTCTATATTTGGGAAGTTAAAATCACCAGTAAGGATGATATTGGGCAAACCTGTACTCACTGCTCCCAGTTTAGTCCTGATCTCCTCTAATGGTGTGATGAACATGTTACTCGGACATTCTGGAGGTCTGTATAGTGTTATAACTACCAGATCTAGTTGTTTAATATATAACATGCTGTACTTCATGTACAAGTTTGAATCTGCTGCCAATATATCTACACTGGTTGAACATGTATTATGTATATAGGTTACTACACCACCTTTTTTCCTGCCTGTTGTTCTGTCGGTGCGATAGCATGTATATCCATTCAGCTGAATTTCCGAATCAAAATGATTTTCTGTTAGGTGTGATTCTGTTAATGCAACGATTATGGCATTTTCTGTAGTTGCTTCTTCATTTAGAATCTTGAGTTTTGTCTTATCATTCTGAGTTAATAATCCAGCTATATTGCCAAACATTACTGTTGTGTATGGAGTCGTTGAACTAGTGGTAGTGGAAGGTGTTATTATATCATCATTGTTGAATACCGAGACTGTACCTTCATCAACACCAACTCTATTTAGTGTTTTGGCATTTCATCAGACATTGTCATCGTGTTCCTTATGGTTGCTTCCTTAGCTGCAATAAAAGAGGGACATTTTGTGTTGAAAGCCTTATGATTCACTTCAGCTCGTGATGATACAATGCAGTTATAACACTTCTCCATTGTACTATTTGGGCAGACTGATGACAGATGAGTACCTGCACAGTGACCACATCTTGGTTCAGTCATATGACATCCTTCTGTGACATGCCCAAATCGCCGGCAGTGACCACATCTCCTAACCCAATACCTGTCATATGTTCCACATCTCATATTTTGTATGTAGAGGGCAGATGTCTTCATAATTACATCACGAACAAGTGGGGAGACACGCACTATGGCCATTTTGGATCCGTTTTCAGGTGTTTTAGAAAACAGTACTTCAAACTTTTCACCATCGGCGACCAGGTCTGATATAACGGGATTTTTGTCCATCACACATTGATTTATTTCATCATCATCAATATCAGGGGGAACTGAGCAAATTGTAATTTTTGGTAGGATTTTTCTCACAGCTGATACCTTGTGTTACGAAACAACATCCTGAGAAATACTTAGAGCTTTCAGTGCGTCAGATTTAGCTTTTAAGTGAGGCAGAGTAATTTTCAAATGTCCTGAACTGTTGGTAGTCATCCTTGCTTTTTTTCGTTATGTGTGTTGTAAAGGTTCCATCACAGGTGAGGGTAACACCAAGGTCCCTTACACATTCTTTGGTGTCTATAGTTGTACCATCTTGTGCTATATACACATGTGTAGCATTGTTCGCTCCTTTGGTGTACATCATATGTTCAAATTTGTTGTTGTTAAATGACATGTTATTTTCATTTGCCCATTGATATAATGTTGAAAGATCTGCCTGTAGCTGTGTGGCATCAGTTTCAGACGATATCTCCTTCATTACTCGAGTGTCGTCTGCGAAGGACGCAACAGACGAATGTTTGACGTGTTCATTGATGTCCGATATATGTATAAGGAAAAGTAGGGGTCCAAGGACTGATCCTTGTGGTACTCCACTGGTGACCACGGATGTCTGGGTAACAATACCACCAACAGACACTGACTGTTCCAGGTCGGTAAGGAAGCTGTGTAGCCAAACCTCAATTTTCCCTGATATGCCCATGTCTTTCACCTTGTGGAGGAGGATTCCATGATCTACTTTGTCATATGCTTTAGCAAAGTCTATATAAATGACATCTATGTTTCTATTATGTTCTAGTGCTGTTAGAACCTTTTCATGGTGGGCAAGTAGTTGTGCAAGGCATGAGCGGCCTGCTCGGAAGCCATATTGGTCTTGGTTTAATTTATCGTTTTCCTCGAGGTATGATGAAATATATTTCACTATTATCTTCTCGAGAACCTTTATGATGTGTGAGGTCAGTGCAATAGGTCTATAATTTCTTGCCTCTGGTCTCGAACCCCCTTTATATACAGGAGTTATCTTTGCTCTTTTTAGTTGTGTTGGGATGAGACCTGAGTCCAGAGAATTTCTGTATAGTATGCTCAAGGGAATGCTCAGCTCCTTGCCACACTTTTTAAGGAGAAGTGCCGGGAACTGATCTGGGCCGGCTGATGCTTTGTTTCCAATTCGGTGTAGGTTCAGTCTCTTGGGTAAAAAAGTCTTTGGGTGAGAGGATAATCTTTTCGTCACATGGGGTACTAAACACTTCCTCGTACTGCAGCCTTAGTATCACTGCAATCTCCTCTGGTTCCTTGGTGAGGTGACCCTGCACATCTTTCAGTGGTCCAACACCAGCTCTCACCTTGGATTTCGTGCCCGCATATTTATAAAAATATTTGGGGTTTGTTTTTATGCATGACACAGCTTTTGATTCTCTTCTTTCAGCCTCTGTTTCAACTGAAATTTTAAGTTTTTCTTCAATAGAGGCAATGTTGTGTTCAATCTTACGTTTAATTGATATGTCGGTAGTGTGCTTCATTCTTTTACGTAGCTTGGTTCGCTTCCGCATCAATGTCTTGCGATCTCGTGGTATACATTGTTTGTTTACTGTGCGTCTTGTGGGCACATGTTTCCTTGAGATCTGCAGACATGTTGATAATATTTGCTTATACTGTGACTCGGGATCAAAATCCTGCATGAGTTGATACCAGTCCACTTCACTAAGGTCACTTTTAAGGTTTACCCAGGACACAGACTCACTGAAAAAGTTAAGTTGGTTGAAATTGAGCGCTATTTGCGGTGCTGGGCTGACCTTGTTTTGGTGTTCATCTCTGGTTATATTTGTTGCTATATTAACAATATATTTCTACAGTGTAGTCGTGGATGAGTTGGTCGTCGTTGGTCATAACAATGTCCAGTATATTTTTACCTCTTGTAGGAGTATTTATATGTTGATTCATGCAAAAATCTGAGGCAAGGTTTAACAACGCTTCTGCTTGAGCTCGCATGTCTGCTGCTCCTCCATAGACCCTCTCTGATTCCCAGTTAATGAGAGGAAAATTTAGGTCTCCTGTAAGCATAATGGTTGGCATAGGTGGTGGAAAATTCTGTAGTATAGTTTGAATTTTGTTGAGTGGTTCAAGGAATTTTGTAGATGGACATGCTGGTGGTCGATAAATATTTATGAAAATCATATTTACATCTTTTATGTATAATACTTGAGCCTCATTATATGAGTTAGACTGGGAAAATAAAGTCTCAGTAGAAGTTGCTAACTTGTTGTGTATGTATGTGATAACACCACCTTTTTTTCTTTGATCAGATCTGTCAGTTCTAAACGGTGTATAATTATCTATTTTTATTTCAGCTTCCTTTATATTGTCTGAGAGATGTGACTCGGTTAATGCTATTATGAGGGCCCTTTCTTCTTGTGCTAGTTCAGAAAGCAACTGTATTTTTGCTTTAAATTTATATGGTAAAAGGCCCTGGATATTGAGCATGATTACTTTATGTAGGGGGTTTGTGTAGGGCCCAGTTGTTGTGGGTATTGTTGTTGGGGCCCTTGTGTTGGAGGGAAACTCCCCTGCCATGGTACTAGCTTTAGTGCATGTATTATTTGTTGCTGTACCTGCTGCATTTGTTGTATCTGTTGTACTAAAAAAAATACCGAATCAGTTTGTTGGCCTTGGGCCTGGTGTGGCTGGAGGGTTGCTTCCTCCCTAGTTGTGTAGATAGGTGGATGAGTAAACAGGCTGGCAGTCGTTGGACGGTGTGTTAGAGTCGCTTGTTTGGGTTGTTGTTGTTGCTGTTGTTGTTGTTTTAGTTCCGTGGATGGGTAACGGCGAGTCCCCTTCAAATGAGTCTTTTACACTCTAGTTTGAGACACTCACGTCTTCTGTCCGAACCGTAGCAAATAGGAGGGTGAAAGTAGGTACACTTATTGCCCTTATTGCATCCTTTCACTGGGTCCAGACCGTTTGTTCTGTACCTGATGCACAATTTTGGATGTGCGTATGGATACACAGGGGTTGATATTTCTATGTGCGTTTGAGGGTGTGTGTGTACGTATGGAGTGTATTTATTATTGGCAACGCTGCTTTTATTATTGGCAACAATTTTTTTATTATTAACAACATTTTTTTTCATATTTTACTATTTTTAGTCAAAAATATCTTATATAAAGTAAAATTTCGAATCTTAAGAAATAGATAAATAGATACATGTATATACCAAAAGATAGATGATAAAATTATCTAATAGATGCCATCAACAAATTGTCGATAGATAGATAAATAGACGAGTAATTAACGAAGAAATGGGACACTTTGGTAATATTTTACAATTTTTAGTCAAAAATATAATATATAAAGTGAAATTTCTCATCTTAGGAATAAGATAAATAGATACATGTATATACCAAAAGATCGACAATAAAATTATCTATTAGATGCCATCAACAAATTGTTGATAGATAGATTAATAGACGAGTAATTAACGAAAAAAGTGTAACACTTTGGTCATATTTTACAATTTTTAGTCAAAAATATAATATATAAAGTGAAATGTCTCATCTTATGAAATAGATAAATTAATACATGTACATACAAAACAGATAGACAATTAAATTATCTATTAGATGCCATCAAAAAATTGTCGAAAGATAGATAAATAGACGAGTAATTAATGAAGAAATGGGACACTTTGGTCATATCTTACATTTTTTTGTCAAAAATATAATATATAAAGTGAAATTTCTCCTCTTAAAAAATAGATAAATAGATACATGTATATACCAAAATATAAACAATAAAATTATCTATTAGATGCCATCAACAAATTGTCGATAAATAGATTAATAGACGAGTAATTAACAAGAAAATTAAGACACTTGTCATATTTTACTATTTTTAGTTAAAAATATATTATATAAAGTGAAATGTCTCATCTTAAGAAATAGATAAATTGATATATGTATATACGAAAAGATAGACAATAAAATTATCTATTAGGTGCCATCAACAAATTGTCGATAGATAGATAAATAGACGAGTAATAAATGAATAAATAAAGACACTTTGGTCATATTTTACAATTATGTCAAAAATATATTATATAAAGTGACATTTCTCATCTTATGAAATAGATAAATTGATACATGTATATACCAAAAGATAGACAATAAAATTATCTATTAGATGCCATCAACAAATTGTCAATAGATAGATAAATAGATGAGTAATAAATGAAATAATTAAGACACTTTTGTCATATTTTACAATTTTTAGTCAAAAATATATTATATAAAGTGAAATTTCTCATCTTAGGAATAAGATAAATAGGTACATGTATAAACCAAATGATAGAAAATAAAATTATCTATTAGATGCCATCAACAAATTGTCGATAAATAGATAAATAGACGAGTAATTAACAAGAAAATTAAGACATTTTTGTCATATTTTACTATTTTTTGTTAAAAATATATTATATAAAGTGAAATTTCTCATCTTAGGAAATGGATAAATAGATACATGTATATACCAAAATATAGACAATGAAAGTGTCTATTAGATGCCATCAACAAATTGTCGATAGATAGATAAATAGACGAGTAATACACAAAAAATGGGACACTTTAGTCATATTTTACTATTTTTAGTCAAAAATATATTATATAAAGTGGAATTTCTCATCTTAGGAAATAGATAAATATATGTATGTATATACCAAAAGATGGACAATAGAATTATCTATTAGAAGCCATCAACAAATTGTCAATAGATAGATAAATAGACGAGTAATTAACAAGAAAATTAAGACATTTTTGTCATATTTTACTATTTTTAGTTAAAAATATATTATATAAAGTGAAATTTCTCATCTTAGGAAATAGATAAATAGATACATGTATATACCAAAATATAGACAATAAAAGTATCTATTAGATGCCTTAAACGAATTGTCGATAAATAGATAAATAGACGAGTAATTAACGAAAAAAGTGTAACACTTTGGTCATATTTTACAATTTTTAGTCAAAAATATATTATATAAAGTGAAATGTCTCATCTTAAGAAATAGATAAATTGATATATGTATATACGAAAAGATAGACAATAAAATTATCTATTAGGTGCCATCAACAAATTGTCGATAGATAGATAAATAGATGAGTAATAAACAAGAAAAGTAAGACACTTTTGTCATATTTTACAATTTTTAGTAAAAAATATATTATATAAAGTGAAATTTCTCATCTTAGGAATAAGATAAATAGATACATGTATAAACCAAACTATAGACAATAAAATTATCTATTAGATGCCATCAACAAAGTTTCCATAGATAGCTAAATAGACGAGTAATAAATGAATAAATAAAGACACTTTGGTCATATTTTACAATTTTGTCAAAAATATATTATATAAAGTGAAATTTCTCATCTTATGAAATAGATAAATTAATACATGTACATACAAAAAAGATAGACAATTAAATTATCTATTAGATGCCATCAAAAAATTGTCGAAAGATAGATAAATAGACGAGTAATTAATGAAGAAATGGTACACTTTGGTCATATCTTACATTTTTTTGTCAAAAATATAATATATAAAGTGAAATTTCTCCTCTTAAAAAATAGATAAATAGATACATGTATATACCAAAATATAAACAATAAAATTATCTATTAGATGCCATCAACAAATTGTCGATAAATAGATTAATAGACGAGTAATTAACAAGAAAATTAAGACACTTTTGTCATATTTTACTATTTTTAGTTAAAAATATATTATATAAAGTGAAATTTCTCATCTTAGGAAATAGATAAATAAATACATGTAAATACCAAAAGATAGACAATAAAATTATCTATTAGATGCCATCAACAAATTGTCAATAGATAGATAAATAGACGAGTAATTAACGAAAAAAGTGGGACACTTTGGTCATATTTTACTATTTTTAGTCAAAAATATATTATATAAAGTGAAATTTCTCATCTTAGGAAATAGATAAATTGATACATGTATATACGAAAAGATAGACAATAAAATTATCTATTAGATGCCATCAACAAATTGTCGATAGATAGATAAATAGACGAGTAATTAACGAAAAAATTGGGACACTTTGGTCATATTTTACAATTTTTAGTCAAAATTATATTATATAAAGTGAAATTTCTCATCTTAAGAAATAGATAAATTGATACATGTATATACGAAAAGATAGACAATAAAATTATCTATTAGGTGCCATAAACAAATTATCCCTAGATAGATAAATAGATGAGTAATAAATGAATAAATAAAGACACTTTGGTCATATTTTACAATTATGTCAAAAATATATTATATAAAGTGACATTTCTCATCTTATGAAATAGATAAATTGATACATGTATATACCAAAAGATAGACAATAAAATTATCTATTAGATGCCATCAACAAATTGTCAATAGATAGATAAATAGATGAGTAATAAATGAAATAATTAAGACACTTTTGTCATATTTTACAATTTTTAGTCAAAAATATATTATATAAAGTGAAATTTCTCATCTTAGGAATAAGATAAATAGGTACATGTATAAACCAAATGATAGACAATAAAATTATCTATTAGATGCCATCAACAAATTGTCGATAGATAGATAAATAGACGAGTAATTAACAAAAAATGGGACACTTTAGTCATATTTTACTATTTTTAGTCAAAAATATATTATATAAAGTGGAATTTCTCATCTTAGGAAATAGATAAATATATGTATGTATATACCAAAATATAGACAATAAAATTATCTAATAGATGCAATCAACAAACTTTCAATAGATAGAACAATAGAAGAGTAATAAATGAATAAATTAAGACATTTTTTTCATATTTTAACATTTTTAGTCAAAAATATATTATGTAAAGTGAAATTTCTCATCTTAGGAAATAGATAAATAGATACATGTATATACCAAAAGATAGACGATAAAATTATCTAATTGATGCCATCAACAAATTGTTGATAGATAGATAAATAGACGAGTAATTAATAAAGAAATGGGACACTTTGGTCATATTTTACATTTTTTTGTCAAAAATATAATATATAAAGTGAAATTTCTCATCTTAGGAAATAGATAAATAGATACATGTAAAAACCAAAAGATAGACAATACAATTATCTATTAGATGCCATCAACAAATTGTCGATGGATAGATAAATAGATGAGTAATAAACAAGAAAATTAAGACACTTTGATCAGATTTTACTATTTTTAGTCAAAATATATTATATAAAGTGAAATTTCTCATCTTAGGAAATAGATAAATTGATACATGTATATACGAAAAGATAGACAATAAAATTATCTATTAGATGCCATCATTAAATTGTCAATAGATAGATAAATAGACGAGTAATTAACGAAAAAATTGTAACACTTTGGTCATATTTTACAATTTTTAGTCAAAAATATATTATATAAAGTGAAATGTCTCATCTTAAGAAATAGATAAATTGATATATGTATATACGAAAAGATAGACAATAAAATTATCTATTAGGTGCCATCAACAAATTGTCGATAGATAGATAAATAGACGAGTAATAAATGAATAAATAAAGACACTTTGGTCATATTTTACAATTTTGTCAAAAATATAATATATAAAGTGACATTTCTCATCTTATGAAATAGATAAATTGATACATGTATGTACCAAAAGATAGACAATAAAATTATCTATTAGATGCCATCAACAAATTGTTGATAGATAGATAAATAGACGAGTAATAAATGAAATAATTAAGACACTTTTGTCATATTTTACAATTTTTAGTCAAAAATATATTATATAAAGTGAAATTTCTCATCTTAGGAATAAGATAAATAGGTACATGTATAAACCAAATGATAGACAATAAAATTATCTATTAGATGCCATCAACAAATTGTCGATAAATAGATAAATAGACGAGTAATTAACAAGAAAATTAAGACATTTTTGTCATATTTTACTATTTTTAGTTAAAAATATATTATATAAAGTGAAATTTCTCATCTTAGGAAATGGATAAATAGATACATGTATATACCAAAATATAGACAATAAAAGTATCTATTAGATGCCATCAACAAATTGTCGATAGATAGATAAATAGACGAGTAATTAACAAAAAATGGGACACTTTAGTAATATTTTACTATTTTAGTCAAAAATATATTATATAAAAAGGAATTTCTCATCTTAGGAAATAGATAAATATATGTATGTATATACCAAAAGATAGACAATAAAATTATCTAATAAATGCAATCAACAAACTTTTAATAGATAGAACAATAGAAGAGTAATAAATGAATAAATTAAGACATTTTTGTCATATTTTAACATTTTTAGTCAAAAATATATTATGTAAAGTGAAATTTCTCATCTTAGGAAATAGATAAATAGATAGATGTATATACCAAAACATAGACGATAAAATTATCTAATAGATGCCATCAACAAATTGTTGATAGATAGATAAATAGACGAGTAATTAATAAAGAAATGGGACACTTTGGTCATATTTTACATTTTTTTGTCAAAAATATAATATATAAAGTGAAATTTCTCATCTTAGGAAATAGATAAAAAGATACATGTAAAAACCAAAAGATAGACAATACAATTATCTATTAGATGCCATCAACAAATTGTCGATAGATAGATAAATAGATGAGTAATAAACAAGAAAATTAAGACACTTTGGTCAGATTTTACTATTTTTAGTCAAAAATATAATATATAAAGTGAAATTTCTCATCTTAGGAAATAGATAAATTTATACATGTATATTCGAAACGATAGACAATAAAATTATCTATTAGATGCCATCAACAAATTGTCGATAGATATATAAATAGACAAGTAATTAACGAAAAAATTGGGACACTTTGGTCATATTTTACAATTTTTAGTCAAAATTATATTATATAAAGTGAAATTTCTCATCTTAAGAAATAGATAAATTGATACATGTATATACGAAAAGATAGACAATAAAGATATCTATTAGGTGCCATAAACAAATTATCCATAGATAGATAAATAGACGAGTAATAAATGAATAAATAAAGACACTTTGGTCATATTTTACAATTATGTCAAAAATATATTATATAAAGTGACATTTCTCATCTTATGAAATAGATAAATTGATACATGTATATACCAAAAGATAGACAATAAAATTATCTATTAGATGCCATCAACAAATTGTCAATAGATAGATAAATAGATGAGTAATAAATGAAATAATTAATTACTATTTTTAGTCAAAAATATATTATATAAAGTGGAATTTTTCATCTTAGGAAATAGATAAATATATGTATGTATATACCAAAAGATAGACAATAAAATTATCTAATAGATGCAATCAACAAACTTTCAATAGATAGAACAATAGAAGAGTAATAAATGAATAAATTAAGACATTTTTGTCATATTTTAACATTTTTAGTCAAAAATATATTATGTAAAGTGAAATTTTTCATCTTAGGAAATAGATAAATAGATACATGTATATACCAAAAGATAGACGATAAAATTATCTAATAGATGCCATCAACAAATTGTTGATAGATAGATAAATAGACGAGTAATTAATAAAGAAATGGGACACTTTGGTCATATTTTACATTTTTTTGTCAAAAATATAATATATAAAGTGAAATTTCTCATCTTAGGAATAAGATAAATAGATACATGTATAAACCAAACGATAGACAATAAAATTATCTATTAGATCCCATCAACAAATTTTCCATAGATAGATAAATAGACGAGTAATAAATGAATAAATAAAGACACTTTGGTCATATTTTACAATTTTGTCAAAAATATAATATATAAAGTGACATTTCTCATCTTATGAAATAGATACATTGATACATGTATATACGAAAAGATAGACAATAAAATTATCTATTAGATGCCATCAACAAATTGTCAATAGATAGATAAATAGATGAGTAATTAATTAAATAATTAAGACACTTTTGTCATATTTTACAATTTTTAGTCAAAAATATAATATATAAAGTGAAATTTCTCCTCTTAAAAAATAGATAAATAGATACATGTATATACCAAAAGATAGACGATAAAATTATCTAATAGATACCTTCAACAAATTGTTGATAGATAGATAAATAGACGAGTAATAAATGAAATAATTAAGACACTTTTGTCATATTTTACAATTTCTAGTCAAAAATATATTATATAAAGTGAGATTTCTCATCTTAGGAATAAGATAAATAGGTACATGTATAAACCAAATGTTAGACAATAAAATTATCTATTAGATGCCATCAACAAATTGTCGATAAATAGATAGATAGACGAGTAATTAACAAGAAAATTAAGACATTCTTGTCATATTTTACTATTTTTAGTTAAAAATATATTATATAAAGTGAAATTTCTCATCTTAGGAAATGGATAAATAGATACATGTATATACCAAAATATAGACAATAAAAGTATCTATTAGATGCCATCAACAAATTGTCGATAGATAGATAAATAGACGAGTAATTAACAAAAAATGGGACACTTTAGTCATATTTTACTATTTTTAGTCAAAAATATATTATATAAAGTGGAATTTCTCTTCTTAGGAAATAGATAAATATATGTATGTATATACCAAAAGATAGACAATAAAATTATCTAATAGATGCAATCAACAAACTTTCAATAGATAGAACAATAGAAGAGTTATAATAAATGAATAAATTAAGACATTTTTGTCATATTTTAACATTTTTAGTCAAAAATATATTATGTAAAGTGAAATTTCTCATCTTAGGAAATAGATAAATAGATACACGTATATACCAAAAGATAGACGATAAAATTATCTAATAGATGCCATCAACAAATTGTTGATAGATAGATAAATAGACGCGTAATTAATAAAGAAATGGGACACTTTGGTCATATTTTACATTTTTTTGTCAAAAATTTAATATATAAAGTGAAATTTCTCATCTTAGGAAATAGATAAATAGATACATGTAAAAACCAAAAGATAGACAATACAATTATCTATTAGATGCCATCAACAAATTGTCGATAGATAGATAAATAGATGAGTAATAACCAAGAAAATTAAGACACTTTGGTCAGATTTTACTATTTTTAGTCAAAAATATATTATATAAAGTGAAATTTCTCATCTTAGGAAATAGATAAATTGATACATGTATATACGAAAAGATAGACAATAAAATTATCTATTAGATGCCATCAACAAATTGTCAATAGATAGATAAATAGACGAGTAATTAACAAGAAAATTAAGACATTTTTGTCATATTTTACTATTTTTAGTTAAAAATTTATTATATAAAGTGAAATTTCTCATCTTAGGAAATAGATAAATAGATACATGTATATACCAAAATATAGACAATAAAAGTATCTATTAGATGCCTTAAACGAACTGTCGATAAATAGATAAATAGACGAGTAATTAACGAAAAAAGTGTAACACTTTGGTCATATTTTACAATTTTTAGTCAAAAATATATTATATAAAGTGAAATGTCTCATCTTAAGAAATAGATAAATTGATATATGTATATACGAAAAGATAGACAATAAAATTATCTAATAGATGCAATCAACAAACTTTCAATAGATAGAACAATAGAAGAGTTATAATAAATGAGTAAATTAAGACATTTTTGTCATATTTTAACATTTTTAGTCAAAAATATATTATGTAAAGTGAAATTTCTCATCTTATTAAATAGATAAATAGATACATGTAAAAACCAAAAGATAGACAATACAATTATCTATTAGATGCCATCAACAAATTGTCGATAGATAGATAAATAGATTAGTAATAACCAAGAAAATTAAGACACTTTGGTCAGATTTTACTATTTTTAGTCAAAAATATATTATATAAAGTGAAATTTCTCATCTTAGGAAATAGATAAATTGATACATGTATATACGAAAAGATAGACAATAAAATTATCTATTAGATGCCATCAACAAATTGTCAATAGATAGATAAATAGACGAGTAATTAACAAGAAAATTAAGACACTTTTGTCATATTTTACTATTTTTAGTTAAAAATATATTATATAAAGTGAAATTTCTCATCTTAGGAATAAGATAAATAGATACATGTATAAACCAAACGATAGACAATAGAATTATCTATTAGATGCCATCAACAAATTTTCCATAGATAGATAAATAGACGAGTAATAAATGAATAAATAAAGACACTTTGGTCATATTTTACAATTTTGTCAAAAATATAATATATAAAGTGACATTTCTCATCTTATGAAATAGATAAATTGATACATGTATATACGAAAAGATAGACAATAAAATTATCTATTAGATGCCATCAACAAATTTTCAATAGATAGATAAATAGATGAGTAATGAATTAAATAATTAAGACACTTTTGTCATATTTTACAATTTTTAGTCAAAAATATAATATATAAAGTGAAATTTCTCCTCTTAAAAAATAGATAAAAAGATACATGTATTTACCAAAAGATAGACGATAAAATTATCTAATAGATGCCATCAACCAATCGTTGATAGATAGATAAATAGACGAGTAATTAATGAAGAAATGGGACACTTTGGTCATATTTTACATTTTTTTGTCAAAAATATAATATATAAAGTGAAATTTTTCATCTTAGAAAATACATAAATAGATACATGTAAAAACCAAATGATAGACAATACAATTATCTATTAGATGCCATCAACAAATTGTCGATAAATAGATAAATAGATGAGTAATAAATAAGAATTTAAGACACTTTTGTCATATTTTACAATTTTTAGTAAAAAATATATTATATAAAGTGAAATTTCTCATCTTAGGAATAAGATAAATAGATACATGTATAAACCAAACGATAGACAATAAAATTATCTATTAGATGCCATCAACAAATTGTCGATAAAGAGATAAATAGACGAGTAATTAACAAGAAAATTAAGACACTTTTGTCATATTTTACTATTTTTAGTTAATAATATATTATATAAAGTGGAAATTCTCATCTTACGAAATAGATAAATAGATACATGTATATACCAAAAGATAGACAATAAGATTATCTATTAGATGCCATCAACAAATTGTCGATAGATAGATAAATAGACGAGTAATTAACGAAAAATTGGGACACTTTGGTCATATTTTACTATTTTTAGTCAAAAATATACTATATAAAGTGAAATTTCTCATCTTAGGAATAAGATAAATAGATACATGTAAAAACCAAAAGATAGACAATAAAATTATCTATTAGATGCCATCATCATATTGTCGAAAGAAAATTAAATAGATGAGTAATAAAAAAGAAAATAAGACATTTTTGTCATATTTTACTATTTTTAGTCAAAAATATATTATATAAGGTAAAATTTCGAATCTGAGGAATAAGATAAATAGATACATGTATATACCAAATAACAGACGATAAAATTATCTATTAGATACCATCAACAAATTGTTGATAGATAGATAAATAGACGAGTAATTAATGAAGAAATGGGACACTGTTAATATTTTACAATTTTTAGTCAAAAATGTATTATATAAAGTGAAATTTCTCATCTTAAGAAATAGATAAATTGATACATGTATATACCAAACGATAGACAATAAAATTATCTATTAGATGCCATCAACAAATTGTCAATAGATAGATAAATAGATGAGTAATAAATGAAATAATTAAAACACTTTTGTCATTTTACAATTTTTAGTCAAAAATATAATATATAAAGTGAAATTTCTCATCTTAGAAATAAGATAGATACATATATGTATAAACCAAACGATAGAAAATAAAATTATCTATTAGATGCCATCAACAAATTATCGATAAATAGATAAATAGACGAGTAATTAACAAAAAAATTAAGACATTTTTGTCATATTTTACAATTTTTAGTTAAAAAATATTATATAAAGTGAAATTTCTCATCTTAGGAAATAGATAAATAGATACATGTATATACTAAAAAATAGACAATAAAATTATCTAATAGATGCCATCAACAAACTTTCAATAGATAGAACAATAGACGAGTAATAAATGAATAAATTAAGACATTTTTGTCATATTTTAACATTTTTAGTCAAAAATATATTATATAAAGTTAAATTTATCATCTTAGGAAATAGATAAATTGATACATGTATATACCAAAAGATAGACAATAAAATTATCTATTAGATGCCATCAACAAATTTTCAATAGGTAGATAAATAGACGAGTAATAGATGAATAAATTAAGACATTTTTGTCATATTTTACAATTTTTAGTCAAAAATATAATATATAAAGTGAAATTTCGAATCTTAGGAAATAGATAAATTGATACATGTATATACCAAAGATAGACAATAAAATTATCTATTAGGTGCCATCAACAAATTTTCCATATGTAGATAAATAGACGAGTAATAGATGAATAAATTAAGACATTTTTGTCATATTTTACAATTTTTAGTCAAAAATATAATATATAAAGTGACATTTCTCATCTTATGAAATAGATAAATTGATACATGAATATACGAAAAGATAGACAATAAAATTATCTATTAGATGCCATCAACAAATTGTTGATAGATAGATAAATAGACGAGTAATTAATAAAGAAATGGGACACTTTGGTCATATTTTACATTTTTTTGTCAAAAATATAATATATAAAGTGAAATTTCTCATCTTAGGAAATAGATAAAAAGATACATGTAAAAACCAAAAGATAGACAATACAATTATCTATTAGATGCCATCAACAAATTGTCGATAGATAGATAAATAGATGAGTAATAAACAAGAAAATTAAGACACTTTGGTCAGATTTTACTATTTTTAGTCAAAAATATAATATATAAAGTGAAATTTCTCATCTTAGGAAATAGATAAATTTATACATGTATATTCGAAACGATAGACAATAAAATTATCTATTAGATGCCATCAACAAATTGTCGATAGATATATAAATAGACAAGTAATTAACGAAAAAATTGGGACACTTTGGTCATATTTTACAATTTTTAGTCAAAATTATATTATATAAAGTGAAATTTCTCATCTTAAGAAATAGATAAATTGATACATGTATATACGAAAAGATAGACAATAAAGATATCTATTAGGTGCCATAAACAAATTATCCCTAGATAGATAAATAGACGAGTAATAAATGAATAAATAAAGACACTTTGGTCATATTTTACAATTATGTCAAAAATATATTATATAAAGTGACATTTCTCATCTTATGAAATAGATAAATTGATACATGTATATACCAAAAGATAGACAATAAAATTATCTATTAGATGCCATCAACAAATTGTCAATAGATAGATAAATAGATGAGTAATAAATGAAATAATTAATTACTATTTTTAGTCAAAAATATATTATATAAAGTGGAATTTTTCATCTTAGGAAATAGATAAATATATATATGTATATACCAAAAGATAGACAATAAAATTATCTAATAGATGCAATCAACAAACTTTCAATAGATAGAACAATAGAAGAGTAATAAATGAATAAATTAAGACATTTTTGTCATATTTTAACATTTTTAGTCAAAAATATATTATGTAAAGTGAAATTTTTCATCTTAGGAAATAGATAAATAGATACATGTATATACCAAAAGATAGACGATAAAATTATCTAATAGATGCCATCAACAAATTGTTGATAGATAGATAAATAGACGAGTAATTAATAAAGAAATGGGACACTTTGGTCATATTTTACATTTTTTTGTCAAAAATATAATATATAAAGTGAAATTTCTCATCTTAGGAATAAGATAAATAGATACATGTATAAACCAAACGATAGACAATAAAATTATCTATTAGATCCCATCAACAAATTTTCCATAGATAGATAAATAGACGAGTAATAAATGAATAAATAAAGACACTTTGGTCATATTTTACAATTTTGTCAAAAATATAATATATAAAGTGACATTTCTCATCTTATGAAATAGATACATTGATACATGTATATACGAAAAGATAGACAATAAAATTATCTATTAGATGCCATCAACAAATTGTCAATAGATAGATAAATAGATGAGTAATTAATTAAATAATTAAGACACTTTTGTCATATTTTACAATTTTTAGTCAAAAATATAATATATAAAGTGAAATTTCTCCTCTTAAAAAATAGATAAATAGATACATGTATATACCAAAAGATAGACGATAAAATTATCTAATAGATACCTTCAACAAATTGTTGATAGATAGATAAATAGACGAGTAATAAATGAAATAATTAAGACACTTTTGTCATATTTTACAATTTCTAGTCAAAAATATATTATATAAAGTGAGATTTCTCATCTTAGGAATAAGATAAATAGGTACATGTATAAACCAAATGTTAGACAATAAAATTATCTATTAGATGCCATCAACAAATTGTCGATAAATAGATAGATAGACGAGTAATTAACAAGAAAATTAAGACATTCTTGTCATATTTTACTATTTTTAGTTAAAAATATATTATATAAAGTGAAATTTCTCATCTTAGGAAATGGATAAATAGATACATGTATATACCAAAATATAGACAATAAAAGTATCTATTAGATGCCATCAACAAATTGTCGATAGATAGATAAATAGACGAGTAATTAACAAAAAATGGGACACTTTAGTCATATTTTACTATTTTTAGTCAAAAATATATTATATAAAGTGGAATTTCTCTTCTTAGGAAATAGATAAATATATGTATGTATATACCAAAAGATAGACAATAAAATTATCTAATAGATGCAATCAACAAACTTTCAATAGATAGAACAATAGAAGAGTTATAATAAATGAATAAATTAAGACATTTTTGTCATATTTTAACATTTTTAGTCAAAAATATATTATGTAAAGTGAAATTTCTCATCTTAGGAAATAGATAAATAGATACACGTATATACCAAAAGATAGACGATAAAATTATCTAATAGATGCCATCAACAAATTGTTGATAGATAGATAAATAGACGCGTAATTAATAAAGAAATGGGACACTTTGGTCATATTTTACATTTTTTTGTCAAAAATTTAATATATAAAGTGAAATTTCTCATCTTAGGAAATAGATAAATAGATACATGTAAAAACCAAAAGATAGACAATACAATTATCTATTAGATGCCATCAACAAATTGTCGATAGATAGATAAATAGATGAGTAATAACCAAGAAAATTAAGACACTTTGGTCAGATTTTACTATTTTTAGTCAAAAATATATTATATAAAGTGAAATTTCTCATCTTAGGAAATAGATAAATTGATACATGTATATACGAAAAGATAGACAATAAAATTATCTATTAGATGCCATCAACAAATTGTCAATAGATAGATAAATAGACGAGTAATTAACAAGAAAATTAAGACATTTTTGTCATATTTTACTATTTTTAGTTAAAAATTTATTATATAAAGTGAAATTTCTCATCTTAGGAAATAGATAAATAGATACATGTATATACCAAAATATAGACAATAAAAGTATCTATTAGATGCCTTAAACGAACTGTCGATAAATAGATAAATAGACGAGTAATTAACGAAAAAAGTGTAACACTTTGGTCATATTTTACAATTTTTAGTCAAAAATATATTATATAAAGTGAAATGTCTCATCTTAAGAAATAGATAAATTGATATATGTATATACGAAAAGATAGACAATAAAATTATCTAATAGATGCAATCAACAAACTTTCAATAGATAGAACAATAGAAGAGTTATAATAAATGAGTAAATTAAGACATTTTTGTCATATTTTAACATTTTTAGTCAAAAATATATTATGTAAAGTGAAATTTCTCATCTTATTAAATAGATAAATAGATACATGTAAAACCAAAAGATAGACAATACAATTATCTATTAGATGCCATCAACAAATTGTCGATAGATAGATAAATAGATTAGTAATAACCAAGAAAATTAAGACACTTTGGTCAGATTTTACTATTTTTAGTCAAAAATATATTATATAAAGTGAAATTTCTCATCTTAGGAAATAGATAAATTGATACATGTATATACGAAAAGATAGACAATAAAATTATCTATTAGATGCCATCAACAAATTGTCAATAGATAGATAAATAGACGAGTAATTAACAAGAAAATTAAGACACTTTTGTCATATTTTACTATTTTTAGTTAAAAATATATTATATAAAGTGAAATTTCTCATCTTAGGAATAAGATAAATAGATACATGTATAAACCAAACGATAGACAATAGAATTATCTATTAGATGCCATCAACAAATTTTCCATAGATAGATAAATAGACGAGTAATAAATGAATAAATAAAGACACTTTGGTCATATTTTACAATTTTGTCAAAAATATAATATATAAAGTGACATTTCTCATCTTATGAAATAGATAAATTGATACATGTATATACGAAAAGATAGACAATAAAATTATCTATTAGATGCCATCAACAAATTTTCAATAGATAGATAAATAGATGAGTAATGAATTAAATAATTAAGACACTTTTGTCATATTTTACAATTTTTAGTCAAAAATATAATATATAAAGTGAAATTTCTCCTCTTAAAAAATAGATAAAAAGATACATGTATTTACCAAAAGATAGACGATAAAATTATCTAATAGATACCATCAACCAATCGTTGATAGATAGATAAATAGACGAGTAATTAATGAAGAAATGGGACACTTTGGTCATATTTTACATTTTTTTGTCAAAAATATAATATATAAAGTGAAATTTTTCATCTTAGAAAATACATAAATAGATACATGTAAAAACCAAATGATAGACAATACAATTATCTATTAGATGCCATCAACAAATTGTCGATAAATAGATAAATAGATGAGTAATAAATAAGAATTTAAGACACTTTTGTCATATTTTACAATTTTTAGTAAAAAATATATTATATAAAGTGAAATTTCTCATCTTAGGAATAAGATAAATAGATACATGTATAAACCAAACGATAGACAATAAAATTATCTATTAGATGCCATCAACAAATTGTCGATAAAGAGATAAATAGACGAGTAATTAACAAGAAAATTAAGACACTTTTGTCATATTTTACTATTTTTAGTTAATAATATATTATATAAAGTGGAAATTCTCATCTTACGAAATAGATAAATAGATACATGTATATACCAAAAGATAGACAATAAGATTATCTATTAGATGCCATCAACAAATTGTCGATAGATAGATAAATAGACGAGTAATTAACGAAAAATTGGGACACTTTGGTCATATTTTACTATTTTTAGTCAAAAATATACTATATAAAGTGAAATTTCTCATCTTAGGAATAAGATAAATAGATACATGTAAAAACCAAAAGATAGACAATAAAATTATCTATTAGATGCCATCATCATATTGTCGAAAGAAAATTAAATAGATGAGTAATAAAAAAGAAAATAAGACATTTTTGTCATATTTTACTATTTTTAGTCAAAAATATATTATATAAGGTAAAATTTCGAATCTGAGGAATAAGATAAATAGATACATGTATATACCAAATAACAGACGATAAAATTATCTATTAGATACCATCAACAAATTGTTGATAGATAGATAAATAGACGAGTAATTAATGAAGAAATGGGACACTGTTAATATTTTACAATTTTTAGTCAAAAATGTATTATATAAAGTGAAATTTCTCATCTTAGAAATAAGATAGATACATATATGTATAAACCAAACGATAGAAAATAAAATTATCTATTAGATGCCATCAACAAATTATCGATAAATAGATAAATAGACGAGTAATTAACAAAAAAATTAAGACATTTTTGTCATATTTTACAATTTTTAGTTAAAAAATATTATATAAAGTGAAATTTCTCATCTTAGGAAATAGATAAATAGATACATGTATATACTAAAAAATAGACAATAAAATTATCTAATAGATGCCATCAACAAATTGTCGATAAATAGATAAATAGACGAGTAATTAACAAGAAAATTAAGACATTTTTGTCATATTTTACTATTTTCAGTTAAAAATATATTATAAAAAGTGAAATTTCTCATCTTAGGAAATGGATAAATAGATACATGTATATACCAAAATATAGACAATAAAAGTATCTATTAGATGCCATCAACAAATTGTCGATAGATAGATAAATAGACGAGTAATTAACAAAAAATGGGACACTTTAGTCATATTTTACTATTTTTAGTCAAAAATATATTATATAAAGTGGAATTTCTCATCTTAGGAAATAGATAAATATATGTATGTATATACCAAAAGATAGACAATAAAATTATCTAATAGATGCAATCAACAAATTGTCGATAAATAGATAAATAAACGAGTAATTAACAAGAAAATTAAGACACTTTTGTCATATTTTACTATTTTTAGTAAAAAATATATTATGTAAAGTGAAATTTCTCATCTTAGGAAATAGATAAATAGATAGATGTATATACCAAAACATAGACGATAAAATTATCTAATAGATGCCATCAACAAATTGTTGATAGATAGATAAATAGACGAGTAATTAATAAAGAAATGGGACACTTTGGTCATATTTTACATTTTTTTGTCAAAAATATAATATATAAAGTGAAATTTCTCATCTTAGGAAATAGATAAAAAGATACATGTAAAAACCAAAAGATAGACAATACAATTATCTATTAGATGCCATCAACAAATTGTCGATAGATAGATAAATAGATGAGTAATAAACAAGAAAATTAAGACACTTTGGTCAGATTTTACTATTTTTAGTCAAAAATATAATATATAAAGTGAAATTTCTCATCTTAGGAAATAGATAAATTTATACATGTATATTCGAAACGATAGACAATAAAATTATCTATTAGATGCCATCAACAAATTGTCGATAGATATATAAATAGACAAGTAATTAACGAAAAAATTGGGACACTTTGGTCATATTTTACAATTTTTAGTCAAAATTATATTATATAAAGTGAAATTTCTCATCTTAAGAAATAGATAAATTGATACATGTATATACGAAAAGATAGACAATAAAGATATCTATTAGGTGCCATAAACAAATTATCCCTAGATAGATAAATAGACGAGTAATAAATGAATAAATAAAGACACTTTGGTCATATTTTACAATTATGTCAAAAATATATTATATAAAGTGACATTTCTCATCTTATGAAATAGATAAATTGATACATGTATATACCAAAAGATAGACAATAAAATTATCTATTAGATGCCATCAACAAATTGTCAATAGATAGATAAATAGATGAGTAATAAATGAAATAATTAATTACTATTTTTAGTCAAAAATATATTATATAAAGTGGAATTTTTCATCTTAGGAAATAGATAAATATATGTATGTATATACCAAAAGATAGACAATAAAATTATCTAATAGATGCAATCAACAAACTTTCAATAGATAGAACAATAGAAGAGTAATAAATGAATAAATTAAGACATTTTTGTCATATTTTAACATTTTTAGTCAAAAATATATTATGTAAAGTGAAATTTTTCATCTTAGGAAATAGATAAATAGATACATGTATATACCAAAAGATAGACGATAAAATTATCTAATAGATGCCATCAACAAATTGTTGATAGATAGATAAATAGACGAGTAATTAATAAAGAAATGGGACACTTTGGTCATATTTTACATTTTTTTGTCAAAAATATAATATATAAAGTGAAATTTCTCATCTTAGGAATAAGATAAATAGATACATGTATAAACCAAACGATAGACAATAAAATTATCTATTAGATCCCATCAACAAATTTTCCATAGATAGATAAATAGACGAGTAATAAATGAATAAATAAAGACACTTTGGTCATATTTTATAATTTTGTCAAAAATATAATATATAAAGTGACATTTCTCATCTTATGAAATAGATACATTGATACATGTATATACGAAAAGATAGACAATAAAATTATCTATTAGATGCCATCAACAAATTGTCAATAGATAGATAAATAGATGAGTAATTAATTAAATAATTAAGACACTTTTGTCATATTTTACAATTTTTAGTCAAAAATATAATATATAAAGTGAAATTTCTCCTCTTAAAAAATAGATAAATAGATACATGTATATACCAAAAGATAGACGATAAAATTATCTAATAGATACCTTCAACAAATTGTTGATAGATAGATAAATAGACGAGTAATAAATGAAATAATTAAGACACTTTTGTCATATTTTACAATTTTTAGTCAAAAATATATTATATAAAGTGAAATTTCTCATCTTAGGAATAAGATAAATAGGTACATGTATAAACCAAATGTTAGACAATAAAATTATCTATTAGATGCCATCAACAAATTGTCGATAAATAGATAGATAGACGAGTAATTAACAAGAAAATTAAGACATTCTTGTCATATTTTACTATTTTTAGTTAAAAATATATTATATAAAGTGAAATTTCTCATCTTAGGAAATGGATAAATAGATACATGTATATACCAAAATATAGACAATAAAAGTATCTATTAGATGCCATCAACAAATTGTCGATAGATAGATAAATAGACGAGTAATTAACAAAAAATGGGACACTTTAGTCATATTTTACTATTTTTAGTCAAAAATATATTATATAAAGTGGAATTTCTCTTCTTAGGAAATAGATAAATATATGTATGTATATACCAAAAGATAGACAATAAAATTATCTAATAGATGCAATCAACAAACTTTCAATAGATAGAACAATAGAAGAGTTATAATAAATGAATAAATTAAGACATTTTTGTCATATTTTAACATTTTTAGTCAAAAATATATTATGTAAAGTGAAATTTCTCATCTTAGGAAATAGATAAATAGATACACGTATATACCAAAAGATAGACGATAAAATTATCTAATAGATGCCATCAACAAATTGTTGATAGATAGATAAATAGACGCGTAATTAATAAAGAAATGGGACACTTTGGTCATATTTTACATTTTTTTGTCAAAAATTTAATATATAAAGTGAAATTTCTCATCTTAGGAAATAGATAAATAGATACATGTAAAAACCAAAAGATAGACAATACAATTATCTATTAGATGCCATCAACAAATTGTCGATAGATAGATAAATAGATGAGTAATAACCAAGAAAATTAAGACACTTTGGTCAGATTTTACTATTTTTAGTCAAAAATATATTATATAAAGTGAAATTTCTCATCTTAGGAAATAGATAAATTGATACATGTATATACGAAAAGATAGACAATAAAATTATCTATTAGATGCCATCAACAAATTGTCAATAGATAGATAAATAGACGAGTAATTAACAAGAAAATTAAGACATTTTTGTCATATTTTACTATTTTTAGTTAAAAATTTATTATATAAAGTGAAATTTCTCATCTTAGGAAATAGATAAATAGATACATGTATATACCAAAATATAGACAATAAAAGTATCTATTAGATGCCTTAAACGAACTGTCGATAAATAGATAAATAGACGAGTAATTAACGAAAAAAGTGTAACACTTTGGTCATATTTTACAATTTTTAGTCAAAAATATATTATATAAAGTGAAATGTCTCATCTTAAGAAATAGATAAATTGATATATGTATATACGAAAAGATAGACAATAAAATTATCTAATAGATGCAATCAACAAACTTTCAATAGATAGAACAATAGAAGAGTTATAATAAATGAGTAAATTAAGACATTTTTGTCATATTTTAACATTTTTAGTCAAAAATATATTATGTAAAGTGAAATTTCTCATCTTATTAAATAGATAAATAGATACATGTAAAAACCAAAAGATAGACAATACAATTATCTATTAGATGCCATCAACAAATTGTCGATAGATAGATAAATAGATTAGTAATAACCAAGAAAATTAAGACACTTTGGTCAGATTTTACTGTTTTTAGTCAAAAATATATTATATAAAGTGAAATTTCTCATCTTAGGAAATAGATAAATTGATACATGTATATACGAAAAGATAGACAATAAAATTATCTATTAGATGCCATCAACAAATTGTCAATAGATAGATAAATAGACGAGTAATTAACAAGAAAATTAAGACACTTTTGTCATATTTTACTATTTTTAGTTAAAAATATATTATATAAAGTGAAATTTCTCATCTTAGGAATAAGATAAATAGATACATGTATAAACCAAACGATAGACAATAGAATTATCTATTAGATGCCATCAACAAATTTTCCATAGATAGATAAATAGACGAGTAATAAATGAATAAATAAAGACACTTTGGTCATATTTTACAATTTTGTCAAAAATATAATATATAAAGTGACATTTCTCATCTTATGAAATAGATAAATTGATACATGTATATACGAAAAGATAGACAATAAAATTATCTATTAGATGCCATCAACAAATTTTCAATAGATAGATAAATAGATGAGTAATGAATTAAATAATTAAGACACTTTTGTCATATTTTACAATTTTTAGTCAAAAATATAATATATAAAGTGAAATTTCTCCTCTTAAAAAATAGATAAAAAGATACATGTATTTACCAAAAGATAGACGATAAAATTATCTAATAGATGCCATCAACCAATCGTTGATAGATAGATAAATAGACGAGTAATTAATGAAGAAATGGGACACTTTGGTCATATTTTACATTTTTTTGTCAAAAATATAATATATAAAGTGAAATTTTTCATCTTAGAAAATACATAAATAGATACATGTAAAAACCAAATGATAGACAATACAATTATCTATTAGATGCCATCAACAAATTGTCGATAAATAGATAAATAGATGAGTAATAAATAAGAATTTAAGACACTTTTGTCATATTTTACAATTTTTAGTAAAAAATATATTATATAAAGTGAAATTTCTCATCTTAGGAATAAGATAAATAGATACATGTATAAACCAAACGATAGACAATAAAATTATCTATTAGATGCCATCAACAAATTGTCGATAAAGAGATAAATAGACGAGTAATTAACAAGAAAATTAAGACACTTTTGTCATATTTTACTATTTTTAGTTAATAATATATTATATAAAGTGGAAATTCTCATCTTACGAAATAGATAAATAGATACATGTATATACCAAAAGATAGACAATAAGATTATCTATTAGATGCCATCAACAAATTGTCGATAGATAGATAAATAGACGAGTAATTAACGAAAAATTGGGACACTTTGGTCATATTTTACTATTTTTAGTCAAAAATATACTATATAAAGTGAAATTTCTCATCTTAGGAATAAGATAAATAGATACATGTAAAAACCAAAAGATAGACAATAAAATTATCTATTAGATGCCATCATCATATTGTCGAAAGAAAATTAAATAGATGAGTAATAAAAAAGAAAATAAGACATTTTTGTCATATTTTACTATTTTTAGTCAAAAATATATTATATAAGGTAAAATTTCGAATCTGAGGAATAAGATAAATAGATACATGTATATACCAAATAACAGACGATAAAATTATCTATTAGATACCATCAACAAATTGTTGATAGATAGATAAATAGACGAGTAATTAATGAAGAAATGGGACACTGTTAATATTTTACAATTTTTAGTCAAAAATGTATTATATAAAGTGAAATTTCTCATCTTAAGAAATAGATAAATTGATACATATATATACCAAACGATAGACAATAAAATTATCTATTAGATGCCATCAACAAATTGTCAATAGATAGATAAATAGATGAGTAATAAATGAAATAATTAAAACACTTTTGTCATTTTACAATTTTTAGTCAAAAATATAATATATAAAGTGAAATTTCTCATCTTAGAAATAAGATAGATACATATATGTATAAACCAAACGATAGAAAATAAAATTATCTATTAGATGCCATCAACAAATTATCGATAAATAGATAAATAGACGAGTAATTAACAAAAAAATTAAGACATTTTTGTCATATTTTACAATTTTTAGTTAAAAAATATTATATAAAGTGAAATTTCTCATCTTAGGAAATAGATAAATAGATACATGTATATACTAAAAAATAGACAATAAAATTATCTAATAGATGCCATCAACAAACTTTCAATAGATAGAACAATAGACGAGTAATAAATGAATAAATTAAGACATTTTTGTCATATTTTAACATTTTTAGTCAAAAATATATTATATAAAGTGAAATTTATCATCTTAGGAAATAGATAAATTGATACATGTATATACCAAAAGATAGACAATAAAATTATCTATTAGATGCCATCAACAAATTTTCAATAGGTAGATAAATAGACGAGTAATAGATGAATAAATTAAGACATTTTTGTCATATTTTACAATTTTTAGTCAAAAATATAATATATAAAGTGAAATTTCGAATCTTAGGAAATAGATAAATTGATACATGTATATACCAAAGATAGACAATAAAATTATCTATTAGGTGCCATCAACAAATTTTCCATATGTAGATAAATAGACGAGTAATAGATGAATAAATTAAGACATTTTTGTCATATTTTACAATTTTTAGTCAAAAATATAATATATAAAGTGACATTTCTCATCTTATGAAATAGATAAATTGATACATGAATATACGAAAAGATAGACAATAAAATTATCTATTAGATGCCATCAACAAATTGTTGATAGATAGATAAATAGATGAGTAATAAACAAGAAAATTAAGACACTTTTGTCATATTTTACAATTTTTATTAAAAAATATATTATATAAAGTGAAATTTCTCATTTTAGGAAATAGATAAATTGATACATGTATATACGAAAAGATAGACAATAAAATTATCTATTAGATGCCATCAACAAATTGTCGATAAATAGATAAATAGATGAGTAATTAACAAGAAAATTAAGACACTTTTGTCATATTTTACTATTTTTTGTCAAAAATATATTATATAAAGTGAAATTTCTCATCTTAAAAAATAGATAAATAGATACATGTTTATATCAAAAAATAGACGATAAAATTATCTTATAGATGCCATCAACAAATTGTTGATAGATAGATAAATAGACGAGTAATTAATGAAGAAATGGGACTCCTTGGTAATATTTTACAATTTTTAGTCAAAAATATATTATATAAAGTGAAATTTTTCATCTTAGGAAATAGATAAATATATATATATGTATATACCAAAAGATAGAAAATAGAATTATCTATTAGATGCCATCAACAAATTGTTGATAGATAGATAAAACGACTAGTAATTAATGAAGAAATGGGACACTTTGGTTATATTTTACAATTTTCTGTAAAAAATATAATATATAAAGTGAAATTTCTCATCTTAGGAATAAGATAAATACATATATGTATAAACCAAACGATAGACAATAAAATTATCTATTAGATGCCATCAACAAATTGTCGATAAATAGATAAATAGACGAGTAATAACAAGAAAATTAACACACTTTGTCATATTTTACTATTTTTAGTTCAAAATATATTATATAAAGTGAAATTTCTCATTTTAGGAAATAGATAAATTGATACATATATATACGAAAAGATAGACAATAAAATTATCTATTAGATGCCATCAACATATTGTCGAAAAAAAGATAAATAGATGAGTAATAAAAAAGAAAATAAGACATTTTTGTCACAGTTTACTATTTTTAGTCAAAAATATATTATATAAAGTAAAATTTCGAATCTTAGAAAATAGATAAAGAGATACATGTATATACCAACTAATAGACGATAGAATTATCTATTAGATGCCATCAACAAATTGTTGATAGATAGATAAATAGACGAGTAATTAACGAAAAAAGTGGGACTCTTTGGTCATATTTTACAATTTTATTAAAAAATATATTATATTAAATGAAATTTCTTAACTTAGGAAATAGATAAAAAGATACATGTATATACCAAAAAATAGACAATAGAATTATCTATTAAATGCGATCAACAAATTGTCGATAGATAGATAAATAGACGAGTAATAAATGAAATAATTAAGACTCTTTTATCATATTTTACAATTTTTTGTAAAAAATATAATATATAAAGTGAAATTTCTCATCTTAGGAATAAGATAAATACATATATGTATAAACCAAGCGATAGACAATAAAATTATCTATTAGATGCCATCAACAAATTGTCGATAAATAGATAAATAGACGAGTAATTAACAAGAAATTAAGACACTTTTGTCATATTTTACTATTTTTTGTTAAAAATATATTATATAAAGTGAAATTTCTCATCTTAGGAATAAGATAAATAGATACATGTATAAACCAAACGATAGACAATAAAATTATCTATTAGATGCCATTGACAAATTGTCGATAAATAGATAAATAGACGAGTAATTAATGAAGAAATGGGACTCCTTGGTAATATTTTACAATTTTTAGTCAAAAATATATTATATAAAGTGAAATTTTTCATCTTAGGAAATAGATAAATATATGTATGTATATACCAAAAGATAGACTATATAATTATCTAATAGATGCAATCAACAAACTTTCAATAGATAGAACAATAGAAGAGTAATAAATGAATAAATTAAGACATTTTTGTCATATTTTAACATTTTTAGTCAAAAATATATTATGTAAAGTGAAATTTCTCATCTTAGGAAATATATAAATTGATACATGAATATACGAAAAGATAGACAATAAAATTATCTATTAGATGCCATCAACAAATTGTTGATAGATATATAAATAGATGAGTAATAAACAAGAAAAGTAAGACACTTTTGTCATATTTTCCAATTTTTATTAAAAAATATATTATATAAAGTGAAATTTCTCATTTTAGGAAATAGATAAATTGATACATGTATATACGAAAAGATAGACAATAAAATTATCTATTAGATGCCATCAACAAATTGTCGATAAATAGATAAATAGACGAGTAATTAACAAGAAAATTAAGACACTTTTGTCATATTTTACTATTTTTTGTCAAAAATATATTATATAAAGTGAAATTTCTCATCTTAAAAAATAGATAAATAGATACATGTTTATATCAAAAAATAGACGATAAAATTATCTAATAGATGCCATCAACAAATTGTTGATAGATAGATAAATAGACGAGTAATTAATGAAGAAATGGGACACTTTGGTCATATTTTACAATTTTTAGTCAAAAATATATTATATAAAGTGAATTTTTTCATCTTAGGAAATAGATAAATATATATATGTATATACCAAAAGATAGACAATAGAATTATCTATTAGATGCCATCAACAAATTGTTGATAGATAGATAAAACGACGAGTAATTAATGAAGAAATGGGACACTTTGGTTATATTTTACAATTTTTTGTAAAAAATATAATATATAAAGTGAAATTTCTCATCTTAGGAATAAGATAAATACATATATGTATAAACCAAACGATAGACAATAAAATTATCTATTAGATGCCATCAACAAATTGTCGATAAATAGATAAATAGACGAGTAATTAACAAGAAAATTAACACAATTTTGTCATATTTTACTATTTTTAGTTCAAAATATATTATATAAAGTGAAATTTCTCATTTTAGGAAATAGATAAATTGATACATGTATATACGAAAAGATAGACAATAAAATTATCTATTAGATGCCATCAACATATTGTCGAAAAAAAGATAAATAGATGAGTAATAAAAAAGAAAATAAGACATTTTTGTCACAGTTTACTATTTTTAGTCAAAAATATATTATATAAAGTGAAATTTCGAATCTTAGAAAATAGATAAAGAGATACATGTATATACCAACTAATAGACGATAGAATTATCTATTAGATGCCATCAACAAATTGTTGATAGATAGATAAATAGACGAGTAATTAACGAAAAAAGTGGGACTCTTTGGTCATATTTTACAATTTTATTAAAAAATATATTATATTAAATGAAATTTCTTAACTTAGGAAATAGATAAAAAGATACATGTATATACCAAAAAATAGACAATAGAATTATCTATTAAATGCGATCAACAAATTGTCGATAGATAGATAAATAGACGAGTAATAAATGAAATAATTAAGACTCTTTTATCATATTTTACAATTTTTTGTAAAAAATATAATATATAAAGTGAAATTTCTCATCTTAGGAATAAGATAAATACATATATGTATAAACCAAGCGATAGACAATAAAATTATCTATTAGATGCCATCAACAAATTGTCGATAAATAGATAAATAGACGAGTAATTAACAAGAAAATTAAGACACTTTTGTCATATTTTACTATTTTTAGTTAAAAATATATTATATAAAGTGAAATTTCTCATCTTAGGAATAAGATAAATAGATACATGTATAAACCAAACGATAGACAATAAAACTATCTATTAGATGCCATTGACAAATTGTCGATAAATAGATAAATAGACGAGTAATTAATGAAGAAATGGGACTCCTTGGTAATATTTTACAATTTTTAGTCAAAAATATATTATATAAAGTGAAATTTTTCATCTTAGGAAATAGATAAATATATGTATGTATATACCAAAAGATAGACTATAAAATTATCTAATAGATGCAATCAACAAACTTTCAATAGATAGAACAATAGAAGAGTAATAAATGAATAAATTAAGACATTTTTGTCATATTTTAACATTTTTAGTCAAAAATATATTATGTAAAGTGAAATTTCTCATCTTAGGAAATAGATAAATTGATACATGAATATACGAAAAGATAGACGATAAAATTATCTAATAGATGCCATCAACAAATTGTTGATAGATAGATAAATAGACGCGTAATTAATAAAGAAATGGGACACTTTGGTCATATTTTATATTTTTTTGTCAAAAATATAATATATAAAGTGAAATTTCTCATCTTAGGAAATAGATAAATAGATACATGTAAAAACCAAAAGATAGACAATACAATTATCTATTAGATGCCATCAACAAATTGTCGATAGATAGATAAATAGATGAGTAATAACCAAGAAAATTAAGACACTTTGGTCAGATTTTACTATTTTTAGTCAAAAATATATTATATAAAGTGAAATTTCTCATCTTAGGAAATAGATAAATTGATACATGTATATACGAAAAGATAGACAATAAAATTATCTATTAGATGCCATCAACAAATTGTCAATAGATAGATAAATAGACGAGTAATTAACAAGAAATTTAAGACATTTTTGTCATATTTTACTATTTTTAGTTAAAAATTTATTATATAAAGTGAAATTTCTCATCTTAGGAAATAGATAAATAGATACATGTATATACGAAAAGATAGACAATAAAATTATCTATTAGATGCCATCAACATATTGTCGAAAAAAAGATAAATTGATGAGTAATAAAAAAGAAAATAAGACATTTTTGTCACAGTTTACTATTTTTAGTCAAAAATATATTATATAAAGTAAAATTTCGAATCTTAGAAAATAGATAAAGAGATACATGTATATACCAACTAATAGACGATAGAATTATCTATTAGATGCCATCAACAAATTGTTGATAGATAGATAAATAGACGAGTAAATAACGAAAAAAGTGGGACTCTTTGGTCATATTTTACAATTTTATTAAAAAATATATTATATTAAATGAAATTTCTTAACTTAGGAAATAGATAAAAAGATACATGTATATACCAAAAAATAGACAATAGAATTATCTATTAAATGCGATCAACAAATTGTCGATAGATAGATAAATAGACGAGTAATAAATGAAATAATTAAGACTCTTTTATCATATTTTACATTTTTTTGTAAAAAATATAATATATAAAGTGAAATTTCTCATCTTAGGAATAAGATAAATACATATATGTATAAACCAAGCGATAGACAATAAAATTATCTATTAGATGCCATCAACAAATTGTCGATAAATTGATAAATAGACGAGTAATTAACAAGAAAATTAAGACACTTTTGTCATATTTTACTATTTTTAGTTAAAAATATATTATATAAAGTGAAATTTCTCATCTTAGGAATAAGATAAATAGATACATGTATAAACCAAACGATAGACAATAAAATTGTCTATTAGATGCCATTGACAAATTGTCGATAAATAGATAAATAAATGAGTAATTAACAAGAAAATTAAGACACTTTTGTCATATTTTACAATTTTTAGTAAAAAATATATTATATAAAGTGAAATTTCGAATCTTAGGAAATAGATAAATTGATACATATATAAACCAAAAGATAGACAATAAAATTATCTATTCAATGCGATCAACAAATTGTCGATAGATAGATAAATAGACGAGTAATAAATGAAATAATTAAGACTCTTTTATCATATTTTACAATTTTTTGTAAAAAATATAATATATAAAGTGAAATTTCTCATCTTAGGAATAAGATAAATACATATATGTATAAACCAAGCGATAGACAATAAAATTATCTATTAGATGCCATCAACAAATTGTCGATAAATAGATAAATAGACGAGTAATTAACAAGAAAATTAAGACACTTTTGTCATATTTTACTATTTTTAGTTAAAAATATATTATATAAAGTGAAATTTCTCATCTTAGGAATAAGATAAATAGATACATGTATAAACCAAACGATAGACAATAAAACTATCTATTAGATGCCATTGACAAATTGTCGATAAATAGATAAATAGACGAGTAATTAATGAAGAAATGGGACTCCTTGGTAATATTTTACAATTTTTAGTCAAAAATATATTATATAAAGTGAAATTTTTCATCTTAGGAAATAGATAAATATATGTATGTATATACCAAAAGATAGACTATAAAATTATCTAATAGATGCAATCAACAAACTTTCAATAGATAGAACAATAGAAGAGTAATAAATGAATAAATTAAGACATTTTTGTCATATTTTAACATTTTTAGTCAAAAATATATTATGTAAAGTGAAATTTCTCATCTTAGGAAATAGATAAATTGATACATGAATATACGAAAAGATAGACGATAAAATTATCTAATAGATGCCATCAACAAATTGTTGATAGATAGATAAATAGACGCGTAATTAATAAAGAAATGGGACACTTTGGTCATATTTTATATTTTTTTGTCAAAAATATAATATATAAAGTGAAATTTCTCATCTTAGGAAATAGATAAATAGATACATGTAAAAACCAAAAGATAGACAATACAATTATCTATTAGATGCCATCAACAAATTGTCGATAGATAGATAAATAGATGAGTAATAACCAAGAAAATTAAGACACTTTGGTCAGATTTTACTATTTTTAGTCAAAAATATATTATATAAAGTGAAATTTCTCATCTTAGGAAATAGATAAATTGATACATGTATATACGAAAAGATAGACAATAAAATTATCTATTAGATGCCATCAACAAATTGTCAATAGATAGATAAATAGACGAGTAATTAACAAGAAATTTAAGACATTTTTGTCATATTTTACTATTTTTAGTTAAAAATTTATTATATAAAGTGAAATTTCTCATCTTAGGAAATAGATAAATAGATACATGTATATACGAAAAGATAGACAATAAAATTATCTATTAGATGCCATCAACATATTGTCGAAAAAAAGATAAATTGATGAGTAATAAAAAAGAAAATAAGACATTTTTGTCACAGTTTACTATTTTTAGTCAAAAATATATTATATAAAGTAAAATTTCGAATCTTAGAAAATAGATAAAGAGATACATGTATATACCAACTAATAGACGATAGAATTATCTATTAGATGCCATCAACAAATTGTTGATAGATAGATAAATAGACGAGTAAATAACGAAAAAAGTGGGACTCTTTGGTCATATTTTACAATTTTATTAAAAAATATATTATATTAAATGAAATTTCTTAACTTAGGAAATAGATAAAAAGATACATGTATATACCAAAAAATAGACAATAGAATTATCTATTAAATGCGATCAACAAATTGTCGATAGATAGATAAATAGACGAGTAATAAATGAAATAATTAAGACTCTTTTATCATATTTTACATTTTTTTGTAAAAAATATAATATATAAAGTGAAATTTCTCATCTTAGGAATAAGATAAATACATATATGTATAAACCAAGCGATAGACAATAAAATTATCTATTAGATGCCATCAACAAATTGTCGATAAATTGATAAATAGACGAGTAATTAACAAGAAAATTAAGACACTTTTGTCATATTTTACTATTTTTAGTTAAAAATATATTATATAAAGTGAAATTTCTCATCTTAGGAATAAGATAAATAGATACATGTATAAACCAAACGATAGACAATAAAATTGTCTATTAGATGCCATTGACAAATTGTCGATAAATAGATAAATAAATGAGTAATTAACAAGAAAATTAAGACACTTTTGTCATATTTTACAATTTTTAGTAAAAAATATATTATATAAAGTGAAATTTCGAATCTTAGGAAATAGATAAATTGATACATATATAAACCAAAAGATAGACAATAAAATTATCTATTCAATGCGATCAACAAATTGTCGATAGATAGATAAATAGACGAGTAATAAATGAAATAATAAAGACACTTTTATCATATTTTACAATTTTTTGTAAAAAATATAATATATAAAGTGAAATTTCTCATCTTACGAATAAGATAAATAGATACATGTATAAACCAAACGATAGACAATAAAATTATCTATTAGATGCCATCAACAAATTGTCGATAGATAGATAAATAGACGAGTAATTAACGAAAAAAGCGGGACACTTTGGTCATATTTTACAATTTTTAGTCAAAAATATATTATATAAAGTGAAATTTCTCATCTTATTAAATAGATAAATTGATTTGTGGTTTAAGGTTGATTTGAGGTTGAGGTTGAACCCAAAACCTCACCTAAAAATAAAAAAATAAATATATATAAATGAAAGAATGAATGAATGAATGAATGATAATTTTTTTATTCACATGCTTTTTTTCTAGACTTTATAATTTTTAATAGTTACAGTTACACACATGTATGGTAACACTGGTAACCAATATGGTAACACTGCTAATGTGGATTTGAACAGAGAAGTATCAGCCAAGGTTTGTTTACATAACATAATTACTAATATCTGTTTATAATAATAATAACTGTTATTATATATTAATACTGTAATTATTTATTAGCTAATGTTTACTGTGTTATTATGATTAGGAGTAGGGGACAGGCTTGGGGGGGACTGGGGGGTGGGGGAATAAGGGGACAGGCTTGGGGGGGACTGGGGGGTGGAGGAATAGGGGGGACAGGCTTGGGGTGCGTAGAACACCGTTCTGAAACAAATAATGGGTATTTATTTAAACTAACGCCGTTCTGAAACAAATAATGGGTATTTATTTAAAATTACGTACATGAGAATACGTACATGAGAATACGTACATGAGAATACATACATTATACTGGTGTACAGTTGCCAAAAAAGATATTTTGGTATCTGGACTTAACAAGGTCAGGGCCCGGTAGTCTGCCCAGGTTAGGTCCCGTAGTCTGCCCAGGTCAGGTCACGGTAGTCTGCCCAGGTTAGGTCCCGGTAGTCTATTGTGGTCTAGGTTACGTCAGGTCAGGTCAGACTAGATTCCAAATTATGTTTGTAATAATAACGGTAATACAGTATTTAGTAAAAAAAACAGCAACAATAACGGTAATACAGTATTTAGTATAAAAACAGCAACAATAACGGTAATACAGTATTGTGTAAAAAACAGCAACAATAACGGTAATACAGTATTGTGTAAAAAACAGCAGCAATAACGGTAATACATTACAGTTAAACCTCGTTATTTCGGACCCCGTTATAACGGATTTCTGTTATAACGGACACAATCTGCTGGAGATTTTTTTTCAGAATTTTGTTTTTTCTATTTTTTTCTATTATGTTTTTTACATTATACAGTACAGTAGGAATATTATTTACACATCATTACATACCTATTTATGTATATATACAGTTGACTCTCGAATAAATCCGAGGAGTTCTTATACTAAATGAGTGAAATCATTATGAACATGTCACGAAATGATATCACTGTTGTCTGCGAAGCGTGTGTATGTGTGTGTGTACGTGTATGTGTGTGTGTGTGTGTGTGTATGTGTATGTGTATGTGTGTGTGTGTGTGTGTGTGTATGTGTATGTGTGTGTGTGTGTATGTGTATGTGTGTGTGTGTGTGCGTGTGTGTACGTGTATGTGTGTGTGTGTGTGTCTTTGGTAATTAATGTTTATGTGTATTTACAAGTCTAAATAATAACATAACATAATTACTAATATCTGCTTATAATAATAATAATATAATAGTACCATAAATAATTGTTATTATATATTAATACAGTAATTAATTATTATTATGTGCGTAGAACACCGTTCTGAAACAAATAATGGATATTTATTTAAACTAATGATGTTCTGAAACAAATAATGAGTATTTAATTAAACTAATGATGTTATGAAACAAATAATGGGTTTTTATTTAAACTAACACTGTTTTGAAACAAGGTGCTGCTTGTTGACATAAGTTTTCTGTATGTATCTTTTCTATTGTTGGTGTGTTTGTATGTGTGTACGGGTACAGTACAGTATTACAGTACAGTATTACAGTACAGAATTACAGTACGGTAGGCCTATGGTATTTTATAATCTACCAGTACGGTATGAAATTATGGTATGATAATTCTTGTTAAGTATGAATACCAAAATATGTTACTTTTTGGTGACTTTTCCGTACCCTTTCCATACTTTATTTAAATTGGAATATACATACATAGAATAAATGTGCTGAATTGTACCGAAAAAGTGCTAAATTGTGGCAGTACAGTACAGTACAGTATGGTACTGTAAGGTACATTACAGTATGGTATGGTACATTACAGTATGGTACAGTATGGTACGTGTAAAGTGTACTATATTGTACTACAGCTAACACAAAAGAAATCGTCACACCAGTTGAAATCCGTAACCACGGATAATTTACTAACCTTATAATATTATTTAGGATGATTGAAACAAATGTTTTTTATGTCATGAAGCCTGTCCCCCTATTCCTGCACCCCCCAGTCACCCTCCAAGCCTGTCCCCTTCTCCCACACCCCCTTAACCTATTGAGTCTAGTTTTAAAAGGTTTGAACATCACAGTTGTCAAAGCTCTGCTAGTTTATTAATCCTGCAATTTGATGAGGACACAACTTCTGACCCCCAGTGTACATAAGGCCATCTGTGCTTATCTGGTTGGTACCACAATGAATTCAGTGGTATTGTGGTTGGGTGAAGGTAACTAATTATTGACCCCAACCCTGCAAGGTGTGGTCAGTTACTAATGATTTTATTGTTTACAGGTTACTTGAGTGTGTTGAGCAGCTTGGTCCACTACTATTGGTACCATGATCCTGACCAGATGTGAAAATAATGCTTGTGTTAGTTAATGTTTAAACAAACCGGTGGAAGTGGTGGAATATTAGTGGTGCTAAGAAAGTTATCAAGAATGTAGGGGAGATCAAGTGATTGAGATCTGCCATGTGTCTTCAGATTAAAACCCAACACAAATCTTCTCATTGTTAAGGTGAGGATTACATGCTGTTATACCATTGCTAGTAACTGTGGTGGTCTATATGTTATTGTTGAAATACTTGCATCAAAGTAATCTATGTCAATGTCTACATTAAACATTGTAATGGCAGAAACCAAAAATTGCACTCGTTTAAGATTTTACAGTGTAACATTGACCTTTTTAGAATATACAGTTGCCAAAAAAGGTACTGCGACACCTATTAATACAACTTTAAATATATTAATGTCCATAGTTGTTTGTAGGGATTATAAGTATGTATTACAGAAGGATATGTATATTTCCTTCTGTTATACATGCTTATAGTCCATATACAAATACCGGTCTCCCTTACAATACGATTGGGTTAGGTTCTTCAAAACCCAATCGTATAGCGATCGATTGTATAACGAGCTTAAGGTTTAATGGGATAAATAGGGTTACGTTCCAAGACTCGTATATTATGACCATAACATCACTATTTACTACCATAATATATAACTAATGATAACATAAACAATGTTAAGAACAGTTAATCACTTTATTTAACTTACAGTTAAGTATATCGGTATTGTAATTTGTGAAATTAGGCCGAGGCACACAAAGAACATTCACTTGTCATCATCTGACAGCATGGACAGGGGAGAGTCGGGAGATAGTGAGGGTGTAGTGGAGAACGAGAAGGCACTAAGGCAGACTGGTAGGCTAGACAGTGTGGCGCCTGAGGGGGGATGGCACGGGAGGGGAGGTAGACAGTGTTGACACAGGGGAGAGTCGGGAGATAGTGAGGGTGTAGTGGAGAACGAGAAGGCACTAAGGCAGACTGGTAGGCTAGACAGTGTGGTGCCTGAGGGGGGATGGCACGGGAGGGGAGGTAGACAGTGTTGACACAGGGGAGAGTCGGGAGATAGTGAGGGTGTAGTGGAGAACGAGAAGGCACTAAGGCAGACTGGTAGGCTAGACAGTGTGGCGCCTGAGGGGGGATGGCACGGGAGGGGAGGTAGACAGTGTTGACACAGTGGATGGAGAGCGGGATGGCTCAGACAGTGGCAGACACACCGAAAACATACACTCGTCCTCGCACACAGAAAACATTCACTCGTCATTATCAGACATGCCGTTTTATTATGTCCAGCTCAGACTGCAAGCTCAAGCTTTTCCTTGCTTTTTTCGGCTTTACATCACTAGGAGAAGTGCTTGCAGGTCGCTTAGAAGCCATAATGAATCACTCGATAATAAGATAGGGGCAGTATGATAATGGTAGCAGCGGGAGCTTGACTGAAGGAGACAAGGGAAAACAGTTCAAAACACGCAGACGACGCAGTTCTTCCAATCGTCGCTACGCTTGGGTGGCGCTGTCATCGCTCGCTCAAACGAATGATAGTAACCTTGCGCAGCGGGAGATCGTAAATGCGAGTGAAAATGATCGTTTAAAGAGCCAAGGGTATCAAAGTAGTTAAATCGTATACGCCAAATATCGTATAGTGATGCATTGTATAGTGAAGGAGACCTGTAGTTGTGGATATTACTATGGTGAAAGTTCTATCAAGATTTGTCGCAATACCTTTTTTGGCAACTGTACACCAGTGTAATACCATATTTTGTTGAAATAGGGTCAAATTTAACTGCCCTTTTTGAAATGTCTACCAGTTATGCACTATATGACAAGGTAATGGAATTTTCAGGTTAGTTAACAGGTTGTTGGAGCCTCACTGGAACATCACTACGAGGAACCCTCCAGTGAGTGTTAAAAACATTGTCAGGTCGGTTTATAGGGGTGCGGGAGTAGGGGACACACACACACACACACACACACACACCTGTGAATCCTGTGAAGAAGTTGGAAGCAATCAGCCCCGCTAGACGTGGTGCTGTGCTTCGGGGTCGCGATGGGTCGCCTCCCCTGGGTAAGTGAAGTCGCCGTCCGCCCGTCAAAGAGCCAACCAGTCTATTATTGAGTTGGTTGGGGCACGGGAGTAGTAGTGAGGGAGGTGTGGCTCGTCCGGTACATCTTGTAGAAATTGGTCAAGTCTTGATTTAAAGTGGTGAAGGGTGACGTTGGTGAGGGCTGGTATTGTCGTGGTAGTGAGTTGAAGAGCGCTGGACCACGTATGGAAAAGGAATTGCTCCTAAGCGTCTTCACTCTTGTTAGGGCCCGAGGGTGAACTCTACCTATGTTGCAGAGTTGACCTAGTCGTTGGTGCTCGTGGAAGCGTAGGTCTATGTCATTGGAACATAGGCCCTGCATTGTCTTCCAGACATAGAGAATCAGGTATCGTTCTCTACGCCGCTCCAGAGAGTACAGTTTGAGGGTATTGATTCGCCCTCAATAGTTTAGATTTTTTACAGTTGATATGCGGTAAGTAAATGATCTTTGTACCGATTCAAGTACTTGGATATCCCCAGGTCTCCAAGGGGACCACAACTGGCAGCAATATTCCAACAAGGGGACAACCAGCGATTTGTACAAGGTCAACATCGGAAAGGGGTCTCTTGTCTTGAAGGTGCGGAGTATCCAACCCAGTTGACCACGCGCTTTTTTCACTATATATTGGTAATGTGTAATGAAAATGTAGCGTCGTTTGAGAGGCAGACACCAAGGTCTCTGACGCAGGGCTGGGTAACAATGATAGAGCCATCAGGTGCTTCATAGGATGCATTTGGTAGTTGGGTTGGTGTTGTTGAATATCTAAGATGGTCGAATTTGTTATTATTAAATTTCATGTTATTGATGTTGGCCCATTTATATATTTCCTCTAGATAATTTTGTAGGAGGACAGCATCTTCATTAGTATTAATAACTTTAGTGATTCGCGTGTCATCAGCGAAAGAAGTGACAGTGGAGTTGGTGATGTTTGAGTCTATGTCGTGGATGTGGACAAGAAACAGTAGTGGTCCCAGGACAGAGCCTTGAGGAACACCACTCAGGACAGACGACACAGACGACATGGCTCCACTGACAGCGACAAATTGGGTTCTGTTGGTTAAAAATGCAAATATCCAAAGACCGAGTTGACCGGAGATTCCCAGGTTGCGCAGCTTATGGAGCAGAACCCCGTGGTCAACCTTGTCGAAAGCCTTTGAAAAGTCAAGGTACACTACATCAATCATAGTATTGAGTTCAAGGGAGGTGATGAGCCGATCGTGATGAGCAAGAAGTTGAGATAGACATGATCGACCTCTCCTGAAACCATGTTGTCCATCATTCATTTTGTTTGAGTCTTCGAGATATGTAGTGATTTTCTTGGTGATTATTTTTTCAAGTACTTTGATGATGTGCGAGGTGAGAGCTATGGGCCTATAGTTATTTGCCTCACCTTACGAACCTCCTTTAAAAACTGGGGTGATTTTCGCCGATCTGAGGAGTTGTGGCGCGATACCAGTAGCAAGGGAGTTTCGGTAAAATATGAGCAGTGGCTTTGCCACCATATCCGCACATCTTTTGAGAAAGATTGCTGGTATATGGTCAGGGCCGGCCGCTGAATTGTTGCTTAGAGTTTTAATGGCTTCAATTATGTCAGTAGTGTTAATGGTGATGTTGTGAAGTTGTTGGTCTTGGTTGGCTTGGTCTGTAGACATGAAGAAATCTACTGGACAGTTGATAGTTTTTTCTTGAAGTGGTATGCTAAAAACTGTTTCATATTGTTTTCTTATTAGATCACTTATTTTTGGGGGTCAGTTATTGTCTTGCCACCTTCCTTAAGAGGACCAACAGGGGTCTTTATTTTTGACTTCTTAAAGGCGTATGTATAGAAATATTTTGGGTTTTCTTTTATACTTTTCACAGCCATTGCTTCTTTGTGAACAAGCTCACATGTGGTGGAATCTACTAGGGCTGCATTTATGCCTGAAATTTGCTCGGTTAATCGTTCAAATCTGTCGTTGTTCGTAGTTTTGTTCAATTTCTTTTTTAATTTTCCTCTTTTTCTCATGAGAAGCCTTCTGTCCTTTGGTATTATTGAATACTTGGTAATTCTGTTTGACCTCGGTGGTACATTTTGAATCGAGGCTTTTAGAAAAGTGTCCAGTATTAGGTCTAGTTGGTCGTTAGGGTTGAGGTGGTCAAGGGAGGTGGACCAGTCAGTTGAGTTAAGGAACTCACATAAACCATCCCATGACATGTCTTGACTAAAAAAATTTAGGTCAGAGAAGTTGGTAGGTAATTCACATACTTTAGTAAAGTTTGGTTCTGTCACTGAAGATTTTATGTTAGTGGTGATTTTGATCAAATTATGATCGCTCAGGTTGGTTATTAATACTTCATGGTTGTATATTAGGTCCTCGTTGTTGGTAAAAAACAAGTCAAGGATGTTGTTTTGACGAGTTGGAGTTGTAATTACTTGGGTAAGGAAGAAGTCTTGGACAAAAGATTGTAGATGGAGTGCCTGGGATCGGTCACTGGATGAGCCTCTGTTAATGGAGTCCGTGGACCAATCTATAATGGGTAGATTAAAATCTCCCGTAATTATGAGCGTAGGTTGGGGAGTAAAGGTATCAAGTAGAGCACGAATGGCATTGATGGTTTCGAGAAAGGCTTCGATGGGGCAGTCTGGTGGACGATAAATGATGGTGAAGATGAGGTCTAACTTCTTTATATAGATGGATGAGTTGGGCCTCAGTATATGAGTTTGACTTGGAAAAGAGAACTTGGGTATCAGGTGTAAGTTCTTCTCTTATATATGTAATGACACCACCTTTCTTTCTGTTAGTGCGGTCTGTGCGTATGATATTATAGTTATTAATATGTACCTCCGCATCTTTGATGTTATGGTTCAGATGGGACTCGGTGAAGGATATAATTAGGGCATGAGAATCTGTCATTAATTCCTTAATAAGAGGTAATTTTTCATTGAATCTATAAGGAATTAGACCTTCTATGTTTGCAGTCAATATATTATTTAATACTGGCGTTGGAGGAATGGCAGAGGATGGGCCATGTTGGGTAGGGGGACTGGGTGATGATGGTGCTGGTCCCTTCATCTCCTGGATGTCTAAGAATAAAAAATGTCGTAAGTCATCTTTGCGTTGATATTGGCTGGTAGGTTGGTTAGTAGACTGCTGGTGATATGTGTGGGAGTGTGTGGTGGAAGGGTATGTTCCACCTGGTATATTAGTGTCAGTGTGTGTAGGTGTAGGTGTAGGTGTGGGTGTGGGTGTGGTTGGGGGTTGTGGTTGGTAGCGTCGAGTGCCTTTTAAGTGAAGATAAGGGCATTCTAGGTATAGGCAAAGTCTGTCTTTTTCGGAATGTTTGCATATAACGGGATGATAGTTGGTGCAAGTTTGAGATGTGCAACCCCTTTTTGTGTTCCGACCATAAATTCTGTACTTGTAGCAGACTTTGGGGTGAGCATAGTTGCACTTTTTTCCTGAGCGCCCATATTTGCAGGAATGAGTTTTATAAAATTTGCAGATTTTTATCTTCTTATTATCATCACTATTTTTATTATTAGTGTTAGAGGTGTTTGTGGTAGAAGGCAAGGTTGGATTGACTGGGGGGTTAGGTTTGTTAGGGTCAACCGAGGCCGTTTGTAGTGACTGCTCAGTGTCACTACATTCTTGTTCACTGTCATTTTCATTTTCTATAGTATCATTTTGTAGGTTATCAGAGGCAGCGTTAATTATTACTTCCAACGGCTGAAGGCAGGGAAGGCAGGGAGGGGGGGGGGGTTATCGGCAGTTATCGACTGTTTCTGTTGACATCACAGTCCACCTGCGCATGCGCAAACATCAGGAACAGGGTCGAATGGACGGTATAGCCTGGGAATTTCTATTATACACTGTTACTGTAACTAAGTCCAGCTACACCAATAATCCAGAACCTGACAACTTGTTCCTTTGCCACTTATAGAGCTTTATGGGCGTTTGGGAGTGTGTATGGGGAATATTAACACAGGAATTAACACTGGGAATCGGAGCTCAATTGTAACACGTCTTTACTCCACGACACCGACTGACACACACACACACCTGAGATGAAGTTCGGTCCGTAGTGGGACCAGGGCCACGTGAAGCGCCGCCCTCATGTAGTGGGTGTAATGTGTTGCAGTATGCTGTTACCTTCCATAGTGGTGTGGTAGTGCGGTAGTGATGGTTTGTCTGGTATGTTTCTTAAAAATTGGTCCAAATTCTTCTTAAAATGTTCTAGTGTTGTATTTTGTTCTCTTATATTCTTGGGTAGTTTGTTGTATAATTTCGGCCCTTGTATTGCAATAGAGTTTTCTTTCAATGTTTGAATTCTTCTCCATGTGCCTGTGATGGTTGGTACTATACATAATAACCCTCTCCGTCCACTGTTGCCAGTTGTAATGGAGTTAGGAGGCTATAAGTTGGGGACCAGTCCATTAATTATTTTCCAGATATATATGACTATGTATCTCTCTCTTCTTCTCTCTAGTGAGTATAAGTTCAAGTATTTTAATCTTTGCCAGTAATTCATGTTGTTTAGGCCTGCAATTCTGTTCGTGTATGTCCTCTGAACGGCTTCCAGTTTTCTTATATCTCCGATTCTCGTAGGACTCCACAGTTGGCAGCAGTATTCCAGCATTGGTAGAACTAAAGACTTGTAAAGGGTGATCATTGCTCTAGTTTCTCTTGTTCTAAATGTACGTAGAATCCATCCTATTGTTTGTCTAGTTCTGGTTACAGTGCTGTCTATTTGTTGGTTGAAGGTGGCGTTGTCACTTAATATTATACCTAGATCGCGTACTTGGTTTGTTTGGGGGATGATTGCTGCATTTGGTGTTTCGTAGATGCTTATAAGGTGTTGGAATTTTGGATGTCTGTAGCTCAGTAGTTCGAACTTTGTGCTGTTGAATTCCATGTTGTTATTGTTTGTCCATTGGTATATCTTTGCTAGATCACTTTGCATCAATTCTTTATCTTCTTCATATTTTATACTTTTCAGCAGTCTGGTGTCATCTGCAAACGATGTAGCTTTGCAGTAGTTCATATTTTTGTCTATGTCACTTATATAGATAAGGAATAACAGTGGACCTAGTACCGATCCCTGTGCCACGCCACTTTTCACTTCTGTTATTTCTGATTCTACTCCTTTAACCACCACTGTCTGGGTTCTGATGAAAAAAAAACCGTATCCACTCGATCAGTTTACCGCCAATTCCAATGTGACTCAGTTTCTCTATAAGTATTGAATGGTCTACTTTGTCAAACGCTTTTGCGAAGTCTAGGTATATTACATCTACACCAGTTTCATTTTCGAGATAGTTGAGTATGTCCATTCGGTGTTGTAATAGTTGGTACAAACATGACCTCCCTTGTCTGAATCCATGTTGTCCTGGGTTAAATAGCATATTTTCCTCTAGATATGTAATTATTTTCTTCACGATGATTTTTTCATACACTTTTATGACATGCGATGTTAAAGCAACTGGTCTATATTTTTTACTTAAGGTTCGGTCTCCTCCTTTGTATATCGGTGTTATTGCACCATGTTTCAGTTTGGTTGGTATTTCTCCTGTGTCCATGGATGTTCGCCATAACTTGTATAATGGTATAGAGAGGCTTCGTGCACATTGCTTTAATAATAGGGCTGGGATTTTGTCCGGTCCTGCTGCAGCCTCCTTGTTGATTGTTGCTATGTTGTGTTCTATATCTATTTCGTTAAATTCGATGTCATTTATCTCATTACCACGTGTGTTTTGCTGTGTGTTTGTATGTCTCGTATGGTTTTGTCGAGGTTCACTGAAGGCTGAAACGTATTGTTCGTTCAGTGCTTCAGAAATTCCTCTAGGATCTGTGATTAGTCTTCCGTTTTTGTTGATGGGTCCGATGTTAGTGTTGCCTTGGATCTGGCATAGGAATAAAAATATTTGGGGTTTTCACTGATCGCATCTATGGCGCGTTTTTCTCCTGTTTGTTGTTCGTCTATGAACGATTTTGATCATTTATTTTCGATGATGGCAATCTTGTGTCGGATTTTTTCACGGTTTGGTGATTTTGTTGTCCTTAATTGTTTGGTTAGTCTGCTCCTTTTTTTCATCAGAATTTTTGGTTCTCGTGGAATTCCCCTGCGTTGTGGCTTCTTCCTTTTCGGTGTATGAGGGGCGCAGATTTCGAATAACTTTGAATGAATAGTCTCAAACATTTCGGTGCAGGTCATATTGTCCAGTTCTTGGTTCCAGTTGATGTTGGTTATTTCTTCGTTGATGTTGTTCCAGTCAGTGTTTTTATTAAAAAAGTTGATAGAGGCAAATGATTCTAGGTTTAGTGGTTTATCTATAGTTTCTTCTTCATATATATTTGTTTCTATTATCACTAGTCTGTGATCAGATAATATAGTATCTTCTACACTTACTTTATTTATAAGTTCTGGATTGTTGATAAATATTAGGTCTATAATATTTTTTCCTCTAGTGGGTTCCTTCACCATCTGTTCCATCATAAATTCGTTTGGTAGATTAATTAGTGTGGCAGAGTGTAGTCTATCAGTGGCGGTTCCTCCATGGATGTTCTGAGTATTCCACTGAATAATCGGTAAATTTAGGTCTCCATTTACTAAAGTTGTTGGTTCCGGTGTTCCTAGTTTATTTTTTGTTTCAGTTAATATGTTAGTGAATTGTAATAAACTTTGTGCTGAACACCCTGGTGGTCGGTAGACTGTAGCTACAAGCATATTCAGATGTGCTATGTGGAGTATGATATATTCAGTTTCACCGTCAGATCCTGTACACAACATTCTGGTTTGAGTCGACCAGTCATTTCTCACATATACTATCACTCCGCCTTTTTTCTTTCCTGGTAATCTGTCTCCTCTAAAGTGTTGAAACTTGGTCATTTTTATTTCTCCATTTTGTATTTCTTTTCTTAAGTGTGATTCGGTTCAACATATTAAAACTGAGTTGTACGTTTCAGCTAGTTCTTCTATCATAGCTATCTTGTAACGTTTATTTCTTGTTAATATATCCTCTATGTTACAGCACACTATTGTTTTCTGCTTTATGTTGATGTCTGGTTCTTTTTGTGTAACAGTCTCGTGATCGATATGGTACATGTGGTGGCTGTGTGTCGTAATTAATTTTTTGAGTTAGTTTCTGTCTCCTCTGTGCATCTCATGGTACGTCTTATGATTAAATTCTTGGCTGCAATAAATGCTGGACACTCCCTGTCGAACACGGAATGGTATGTATCTGCCCTGGATGTTTTCATGCAGTGATCACATTTCAAATTCCTTTTTTCATTACAGTCTTTTGACAGGTGATCTTTGTTACAATATCCGCAACACGGGTTTGGTTCAGTACATCTGGCGGTTTTGTGACCATACTCCATGCATTTTCCGCATCTTAAAACCCAATAGTGGTCATATGCGATGCACCGAGACATGTGTATATATACACGTCCTCCATTGTTCATAATTGTGTTCCTGATACGGGGAGATGTTCCTATAATAACCGTTTTATATCCTGGGGCCCCAGGCTTCGAGAACAAGACCTTTATTTCGTTCTCTTCATTTATTAGCTGTGTTATGTTAGAGTTTTTCTCTGTTATCGACTGCGCAATCTCTGAGTCTTCTATTGTGTTTGGTACATGCGTCACTGCTATTTTGGACCTCAGTTTCCTCTCGTACGAGAGTTCATAGTTGTCGTAATCCTCTGTTTGTTCCAGTGCTCCAATACCTCGATTTTTTGCTTCATTATTAGGAAACACTAGTTTTATGCCATTGTCACTTACAGTTTTCATGGCCACTGTTGGTACGGTTTTTAGTGCATTTATAATATCAACGTTATTCTCTTCTGTTACACTTATTCCATTTTTACTCTTCATATATACAGCTTGTTGGTTGAAATCTGATTTAACATGGTTTGTAGAATATGTGGCTTCGGCATATGTTTTTTTCTTGTGTTCTATTTTCTCTTTTTCAACTTTCTGGGCAATCTTTTTTACGTCAGCTCTAAGTTCAGTAATAGCAAGTACTAGTTTGTTGTATTGTTTACCGCTATCGGCCTCACCTGTACCCTGGCGTTCACTATTGTTGTCGGCAGTCTCAGAGCTCAAACTACCGGGGTAACCTATGACGTCATCACAACATTGGTCGTCCTTCTCACACTGTGCCTGGATCCATGCTGCCAAAAGTGGATAGTTCCCAGTCTTTGTCTGCTGCCAAAAGTGGATAGTTCCCAGTCTTTGTCTGCTGCCAAAAGTGGATAGTTCCCAGTCTTTGTCTGCATGCAATCCTCACACACGTACTGAATCCTCGATGTGAAGTATTTAATAGCCATGTAATACGGCATGTTAGTACATTTCACATGAAAATAACCATAACACAGGTCGCACTTGATAGCAGCTTTTTCAAAATCACCGGTACACTTTCTGCACTGTATTCCTGATTCCGGTGTTGTTAGTTTATTTGGTATAAGTTTTTCCATGTTTGCTTCATACACCACGATGGGTCAAACACAGACTGTTATTCCAAGCATTAGTTCAAGTCACGATTTAGGTCACTAACGGAGCACACTTGTCAGACGTCCTACCCCAACGGTGGTTGGACACACACACCCACACACACACACACACATACACACACACACACACACACACACACACACACAGACACACACACACACGTACACACACATGTACACACACACACACACACACACACGTACACACACACACACACACATACACACACGTACACACACATGTACACGTACACATTCATCATGTAAATATCTTTCTCATAATTAATTATATTGCAATTTGTATATTTTCATCTTTAGTGCTGCCAGTCCCTATATAAACCATTTATTATTATTATTATTATTTACATACACACGTACACACACACATACACATGTACACACACACACACACATATACACACGTATATATGGTGTTATTGTCTGAGGTTGATATTTCTATGTGCGTATGAGGGTGTGTGTGTACGTATGGAGTGTATTTATTATTGGCAACACTGCTTTTATTATTGGCAACAATTTCTTTCATATTTTACTATTTTTAGTAAAAAAATATCTTATATAAAGTAAAATTTCGTATCTTAAGAAATATTAACCAAAAGATAGACGATAAAATTATCTATTAGATGCCATCAACAAATTGTTGATAGATAGATAAATAGACGAGTAATTAACGAAGAAATGGGACACTTTGGTAATATTTCACAATTTTTAGTCAAAAATATAATATATAAAGTGAAATTTCTCATCTTAGAAATAAAATAAATAGATAGATGTTTAAACCAAACGATAGACAATAAAATTATCTATTAGATGCCATCAACAAATTGTCGATAGATAGATAAATAGATGAGTAATAAACAAGAAAAGTAAGACACTTTTGTCATATTTTACAATTTTTAGTAAAAAATATATTATATAAAGTGAAATTTCTCATCTTAGGAATAAGATAAATAGATACATGTAAATACCAAAATATAGACAATAAAATTATCTATTAGATGCCATCAACAAATTGTCGATAAATAGATAAATAGACGAGTAATTAATGAAGAAATGGGACACTTTGGTCATATTTTACATTTTTTTGTCAAAAATATAATATATAAAGTGAAATTTCTCATCTTAGGAAATAGATAAATAGATACATGTAAAAACCAAAAGATAGACAATACAATTATCTATTAAATGCCATCAACAAATTGTCGATAGATAGATAAATAGATGTGTAATAAACAAGAAAAGTAAGATACTTTTGTCATATTTTACAATTTTTAGTAAAAAATATATTATATAAAGTGAAATTTCTCATCTTAGGAATAAGATAAATAGATACATGTATAAACCAAACGATAGACAATAAAATTATCTATAAGATGCCATCAACAAATTGTCGATAAATAGATAAATAGACGAGTAATTAACAAGAAAATTAAGACATTTTTGTCATATTTTACTATTTTTAGTTAAAAATATATTATATAAAGTGAAATTTTTCATCTTAGGAAATAGATAAATAGATACATGTATATACTAAAGTATAGACAATAAAATTATCTATTAGATGCCATCAACAAATTATCGATAGATAGATAAATAGACACGTAATTAACGAAAAAATGGGACACTTTGGTCATATTTTACTATTTTTAGTCAAAAATATATTATATAAAGAGAAATTTCTCATCTTAGGAAATAGATAAATTGATACATGTATATACGAAAAGATAGACAATAAAATTATCTATTAGATGCCATCAAAAAAATTTCCATAGATAGATAAATAGACGAGTAATAAATGAATAAATAAAGACACTTTGGTCATATTTTACAATTTTGTCAAAAATATATTATATAAAGTGACATTTCTCATCTTATGAAATAGATAAATTGATACATGTATATACGAAAAGATAGACAATAAAATTATCTATTAGATGTCATCAACAAATTGTCGATAAATAGATAAATAGACGAGTAATTAACAAGATAATTAAGACATTTTTGTCATATTTTACTATTTTTAGTTAAAAATATATTATATAAAGTGAAATTTCTCATCTTAGGAAATAGATAAATAGATACATGTACAGCTCCGGACTGATCAATGGTCCACACTTCTTCCACCCTTGCCTTGGTGTGGGCCTCAACGGATATGGTATCACTGACAGGTGGAGGGGGGAGGGGAGAAATGTGGGCGGAGTTATATAGGGGAGGTAGCGTTACCAATGTTGAGCCATCCAGAAATTTGAATCCCGAACCACTTGTGATCATGGATGTGAACCACTCACTTGAAGGTGGTAGGAGAGGAGGGGTTGGGTTGGGGAGAGAGGGGTAAAGCTTCACCAGTGAACGAGATGGAGAGAATTATTGGATCAAGTAGCTAAATGTTTTCTTCTGTAATCTAAATCCAACTCTGATGCTGCATTCCATGGGAATTTCTTTATTATTTGAAATGAATCCAGATTTTACCTAATATAATTAACACGACACCAGTTTTATATGACTAATATATCAAGCGATGCACCACCTACCCAGTGTTAAGTTACATTTCAAGTAAATCCTTTATTTTTATCCTGTATCATTTATGACATTTTCTAAGAAACGTTTAGTGTGTAACTGGTTACCAAAGGATAATAGTTATAGTGTAAGATGTTAATTACCTAATAACTACTCCATCTGTTCTTCCTCACCCCGTCCTCCCTTATTCAATTCACTGTTTCCTCTCCCTCCATCCCAGCATTCCTTGCTCTCCATCTTACCACCACTACCATCATTCTGTGTGTTGCTGCATAATCTGTTAATGCGCAAACACGACCAGAATAGAAATAATAGTGATATTTGGTATGCAAATACAATCCGTTATATATGACGAATATATTTATTACCTTTATTTATTTATCTGAGGTCAACATCTAGGCCAGCCATTCAGACGCCCAGTATAGTGAACCAATCACAAGATTTAGAGGATATTGTGTCACAACTATTGTTATTACTAATTAAAACAGGGAAAAATTGAAATCAGACATTTATTGGTTATTGTTTACATCTCCACAAGTCCTCGTCACGAAGCATTCAAACCCATAATCCAACTGGGTCTGTAGGCACCACACTGTAATTATAATAACCACAATTATAATAACTGTTAACTTATTATAACCTGAAGTTTATACTTCGACCTCACGTTTGCATTAAGCATGTGTAATGTTTGTTTTATTTTCTTATTATTATTATAAGCACCGATATATGTATTGCTTTAGACCCTTAGCCACGATGATATACAGTATATACACTATTTATATACACTTCTATGAAGATATTAAGGCTTGAAATACTGTAGATTACATATTTCATTTTATTACTCATCAATTTGTTGCTAGTATCGTGTTCAACCACCCTCCTTCTCAATGACAGCCTGCAGTCGCTCGGGCATTGAGGCACCATGCCTCCTCACTGTATAATATATATTGTTTTCCCCGAAAAATCTCCCACTGTGTTCTGGTGTGACGTAACAAATCTGCTGTGGTTCTCTGTCGTTCTGGCTCCCACGTGTTAACGATAGAACCTCATATATTTTCTATAGGGTTCATATCGCAGTCTTAAATAGACAAATCTATCACCTGCAAATAATCATGAGCAGTAAACCATTTTTGAACTTTCCTCGCCATATGGATAGGGCATCGGTCGTGTATAGGACAGATAAGGGTGAGTAGTTGAAAAGATATTAAAAACATTTAGAATATGTGCTTCATTATATTGCATTTGATCGATCTATTAAATAAAGACACTGTCTATTATTCACCCCCGTAGAGAGATACTGATTATAATTATTATCCTTTGGATATTAAGCAACAAATAACGGAACTGAGACAATTAATTTTCTGTCTTCAGCTTTACCTGTATTCTTTTCACCCCTCATGCTGGCAGTCCCCCTCTTTATCACCTCTTCTCGCCGTAAAATAAATAAATTTCTACCTATATTTTTCAAGTAACTGGCAACCTCACACAACCTCCTCTCACCTGTCTTCTCTCTCTCTCACGTCCCCTTCCTTCCTTGCCTTCTGTAGTATTTTTTATCTTTTGTTTCTCATATTTTTAACCTTCTCATTCGTTCTTTGAAAGTTTTAATGACATAGGCCTTTCTCCCTTATCACCCATTGTCCTTCAAATTTATGCAAGCAAAAGGATATGATAATAGTTATGTAGAATATATATATATATATATATATATATATATATATATATATATATATATATATATATATATATATATATATATATATATATATATATATATATATATATATATATATATATATATATATATATGAAATGAGAGAGAAAGAAGGAGGGGGGGGGGGGGGTATGGAGGGGCTGGTGGAGGAGAGAACAAGAGAGACGCCAATAACCGTGGCTGTAGAGACGTTTTCTTGAAGATTTATGGTTGACTTTGGGTGAAGGAACTAATGGAGATGGAGTTCACATTAACAAACCTATATAATTAAGTATTGAATTTTATCATTGTCATCATAATATTATTATTTTCTACTCTCATCTGTAGGCTAATTAAGTATTGTTCGATATCAGCAAAACTGTAATGACATCAGATAGGATGGGTGACTATAAAACTTGGACATATGTAATGAAATGGCTATACTCAATGGTAAATGTGTTTCAACAATAATGAATATATTAAACAAAATTATGAGAACCACAATTATCCATATATTATAATGTGAAAAGAATAATATTCTGTGGAACGGAATGAGACAATCGAATCTCTCCTGCAGAATATAGGCTTATTTCTGGTGAAGTGAAGGTTCGAGTCATGTGAACCACAGTTCCCTTTACACACACACACACACACGCATACACCAATCCCACATCTTGTAGCTTTCGCAGGCTTACCAACCTAACACACGGGGGGGAAAATAACTTGTTCTACGTTACATATAGTGTATTATTGGATTACAAGTAAATTTCTGGCCATAACAAGGAAATCATTAACACGTAGACAAAGCAGAATAAAGCTAGTTACTATTTGTGAAACATATGATAATCAGTGGTGACAACCTATGAGACGTCAGCCTTCATAACCCTACACATTTCTAATGAGTATTTATGTGCACACAATAATATAAAGGATTAATTCAATAGAAGACTACCATCAGCATCTTGCTATTACTTTTAATACTAACTTTATAAAGATATTATTGCACCTTGTATTCCACAATATTTATATAATAAAACTCTTAATAGTGACAACATTAAAGTAAAATACAATATACAGAAATACAAATTCCAGTTCCATTTCTATAAAGCATTACATATTTGTCTTCCATTCTTCTTAGTGTTTAAAATTATGAATTTAGATGCGGCCTATAGGCCTATATATTACGTCTAGTTATACAGTGAGGAGGCATGGTGCCTCAATGCCCGAGCGACTGCAGGCTGTCATTGAGAAGGAGGGTGGTTGAACACGATACTAGCAACAAAATGATGAGTAATAAAATGAAATATGTAATCTACAGTATTTCAAGCCTTAATATCTTCATAGAAGTGTATATAAATAGTGTATATACTGTATATCATCGTGGCTAAGGGTCTAAAGCAATACATATATCGGTGCTTATAATAATAATAAGAAAATAAAACAAACATTACACATGCTTAATGCAAACGTGAGGTCGAAGTATAAACTTCAGGTTATAATAAGTTAACAGTTATTATAATTGTGGTTATTATAATTACAGTGTGGTGCCTACAGACCCAGTTGGATTATGGGTTTGAATGCTTCGTGACGAGGACTTGTGGAGATGTAAACAATAACCAATAAATGTCTGATTTCAATTTTTCCCTGTTTTAATTAGTAATAACAATAGTTGTGACACAATATCCTCTAAATCTTGTGATTGGTTCACTATACTGGGCGTCTGAATGGCTGGCCTAGATGTTGACCTCAGATAAATAAATAAAGGTAATAAATATATTCGTCATATATAACGGATTGTATTTGCATACCAAATATCACTATTATTTCTATTCTGGTCGTGTTTGCGCATTAACAGATTATGCAGCAACACACAGAATGATGGTAGTGGTGGTAAGATGGAGAGCAAGGAATGCTGGGATGGAGGGAGAGGAAACAGTGAATTGAATAAGGGAGGACGGGGTGAGGAAGAACAGATGGAGTAGTTATTAGGTAATTAACATCTTACACTATAACTATTATCCTTTGGTAACCAGTTACACACTAAACGTTTCTTAGAAAATGTCATAAATGATACAGGATAAAAATAAAGGATTTACTTGAAATGTAACTTAACACTGGGTAGGTGGTGCATCGCTTGATATATTAGTCATATAAAACTGGTGTCGTGTTAATTATATTAGGTAAAATCTGGATTCATTTCAAATAATAAAGAAATTCCCATGGAATGCAGCATCAGAGTTGGATTTAGATTACAGAAGAAAACATTTAGCTACTTGATCCAATAATTCTCTCCATCTCGTTCACTGGTGAAGCTTTACCCCTCTCTCCCCAACCCAACCCCTCCTCTCCTACCACCTTCAAGTGAGTGGTTCACATCCATGATCACAAGTGGTTCGGGATTCAAATTTCTGGATGGCTCAACATTGGTAACGCTACCCCCCCTATATAACTCCGCCCACATTTCTCCCCTCCCCCCTCCACCTGTCAGTGATACCATATCCGTTGAGGCCCACACCAAGACAAGGGTGGAAGAAGTGTGGACCATTGATCAGTCCGGAGCTGTACATACCAAAAAATAGACAATAAAATTATCTATTAGATACAATCAACAAATTGTCAATAAATAGATAAATAGACGAGTAATTAACGAAAAAAGTGGGACACTTTGGTCATATTTTACTATTTTTAGTAAAAAAATAAATTATATAAAGTGAAATTTCTCAGCATAAAAAATAGATAAATAGATACATGTATATACCAAAATATAGACGTTAAAATTATCTAATAGATGCCATCAACAAATTGTTGATAGATAGATAAATAGACGAGTAATTAATGAAGAAATGGGACACTTTGGTAATATATTACAATTTTTAGTCAAAAATATAATATATAAAGTTAAATTTCGAATCTTAGGAATAAGATAAATACATATATGTATAGACCAAACGATAGACAATAAAATTATCTATTAGATGCCATCAACAAATTGTCGATAGATAGATAAATAGATGAGTAATAAACAAGAAAAGTAAGACACTTTTGTCATATTTTACAATTTTTAGTAAAAAATATATTATATAAAGTGAAATTTCTCATCTTAGGAATAAGATAAATAGATACATGTGAATACCAAAATATAGACAATAAAATTATCTATTAGATGCCATCAACAAATTGTCGATAAATAGAAAAATAGACGAGTAATTAATGAAGAAATGGGACACTTTGGTCATATTTTACATTTTTTTGTCAAAAATATAATATATAAAGTGAAATTTCTCATCTTAGGAAATAGATAAATAGATACATGTAAAAACCAAAAGATAGACAATACAATTATCTATTAAATGCCATCAACAAATTGTCGATAGATAGATAAATAAACGAGTAATTAACGAAAAAATTGGGACACTTTGGTTATATTTTACTATTTTTAGTCAAAAATATATTATATAAAGTGAAATTTCTCATCTTAGGAATAAGATAAATAGATACATGTATAAACCAAACGATAGACAATAAAATTATCTATAAGATGCCATCAACAAATTGTCGATAAATAGATAAATAGACGAGTAATTAACAAGAAAATTAAGACATTTTTGTCATATTTTACTATTTTTAGTTAAAAATATATTATATAAAGTGAAATTTTTCATCTTAGGAAATAGATAAATAGATACATGTATATACCAAAGTATAGACAATAAAATTATCTATTAGATGCCATCAACAAATTATCGATAGATAGATAAATAAACAAGTAATTAACGAAAAAATGGGACACTTTGGTCATATTTTACTATTTTTAGTCAAAAATATATTATATAAAGAGAAATTTCTCATCTTAGGAAATAGATAAATTGATACATGTATATACGAAAAGATAGACAATAAAATTATCTATTAGATGCCATCAAAAAAATTTCCATAGATTGATAAATAGACGAGTAATAAATGAATAAATAAAGACACTTTGGTCATATTTTACAATTTTGCCAAAAATATATTATATAAAGTGACATTTCTCATCTTATGAAATAGATAAATTGATACATGTATATACGAAAAGATAGACAATAAAATTATCTATCAGATGTCATCAACAAATTGTCGATAAATAGATAAATAGACGAGTAATTAACAAGATAATTAAGACATTTTTGTCATATTTTACTATTTTTAGTTAAAAATATATTATATAAAGTGAAATTTCTCATCTTAGGAAATAGATAAATAGATACATGTACATACCAAAAAATAGACAATGAAATTATCTATTAGATACCATCAACAAATTGTCAATAAATAGATAAATAGACGAGTAATTAACGAAAAAAGTGGGACACTTTGGTCATATTTTACTATTTTTAGTAAAAAATATATTATATAAAGTGAAATTTCTCATCATAAAAAATAGATAAATAGATACATGTATATACCAAAATATAGACGTTAAAATTATCTAATAGATGCCATCAACAAATTGTTGATAGATAGATAAATAGACGAGTAATTAATGAAGAAATGGGACACTTTGGTAATATATTACAATTTTTAGTCAAAAATATAATATATAAAGTTAAATTTCGAATCTTAGGAATAAGATAAATACATATATGTATAGACCAAACGATAGACAATAAAATTATCTATTAGATGCCATCAACAAATTGTCGATAGATAGATAAATAGATGAGTAATAAACAAGAAAAGTAAGACACTTTTGTCATATTTTACAATTTTTAGTAAAAAATATATTATATAAAGTGAAATTTCTCATCTTAGGAATAAGATAAATAGATACATGTAAATACCAAAATATAGACAATAAAATTATCTATTAGATGCCATCAACAAATTGTCGATAAATAGATAAATAGACGAGTAATTAATGAAGAAATGGGACACTTTGGTCATATTTTACATTTTTTTGTCAAAAATATAATATATAAAGTGAAATTTCTCATCTTAGGAAATAGATAAATAGATACATGTAAAAACCAAAAGATAGACAATACAATTATCTATTAAATGCCATCAACAAATTGTCGATAGATAGATAAATAAACGAGTAATTAACGAAAAAAGTGGGACACTTTGGTCATATTTTACTATTTTTAGTCAAAAATATATTATATAAAGTGAAATTTCTCATCTTAAGAAATAGATAAATTGATACATTTATATAAGAAAAGATAGACAATAAAATTATCTATTAGATGCCATCAACAAATTGTCGATAAATAGATAAATAGACGAGTAATTAACAAGAAAATTAAGACACTTTTGTCATATTTTACTATTTTTAGTTAAAAATATATTATATAAAGTGAAATTTCTCATCTTAAGAAATAGATAAATTGATACATGTATATACGAAAAGATAGACAATAAAATTATCTATTAGATGCCATCAACAAATTGTCGATAGATAGATAAATAGACGAGTAATTAACGAAAAAATTGGGACACTTTTGTCATATTTTACCATTTTTAGTCAAAAATATATTATATAAAGTGAAATTTCTCGTCTTAGGAAATAGATAAATATATATATGTATATACCAAAAGATAGACAATAGAATTATCTATTAGATGCCATCAACAAACTTTCAATAGATAGATAAATAGACGAGTATTAAACAAGAAAATTAAGACACTTTGGTCATATTTTACAATTTTTAGTAAAAATTTTATTATATAAAGTAAATTTTTCATCTTATTAAATAGATAAATTGATTTGAGGTTTGAGGTTGATTTGAGGTTTGAGGTTGAGGTTGAACCCAAAACCTCACCTAAAAATAAAAAATAAAATATATATATAAATGAAAGAATGAATGAATGAATGAATGATAATTTTTTTATTCACATTTTTTCTAGACTATATAATTTTTAATAGTTACTGTGACACACATGTATGGTAACACTGGTAACCAATATGGTAACACTGCTAATGTGGATTTGAACAGAGCCAAGGTTTGTTTACATAACATAATTACTAATATCTGTTTATAATAATAATAACTGTTATTATATATTAATACTGTAATTATTTATTAGCTAATGTATGCTGCATTATTATGATTAGGAGTAGGGGACAGGCTTGGGGGGGACTGGGGGGTGGGGGAATAAGGGGACAGGCTTGGGGGGGACTGGGGGGTGGGGGAATAGGGGGACAGGCTTGGGGTGCATAGAGCACTCTTTTGAAACAAATAATGGGTATTTATTTAAACTAATGCCGTTCTGAAACAAATAATGGGTATTTATTTAAACTTACGTACATGAGAATACGTACATGAGAATACGCACATGAGAATACGCACATGAATAAAATAAATACATGAAAATACACATGTGAAAAGAATACGCACATAAAAATACGCACATGAGAATATGCACATGGAAATAAAATACACACATGGGAAAATGAAATAATTATCCATGTGAAAATACACACACGTGAAAATACACACACGGGAAAATACACACATGGGAAAATACACACATGGGAAAATACACACACGGCAAAATTTATACACGGGAAAATACACACGTGGGAAAATACACACGTGGGAAAATCTTTTGAATAATTTTTTTAGGAGAGAGAGAGAGAGAGAGAGAGAGAGAGAGAGAGAGAGAGAGAGAGAGAAGGATAGATTTGATGACTAACCATAAGAGAGAAGGATAGATTTGTATAAGTGTGATTTGAGGAGTATGGAATGGACTATGGATGGAGGAGTGGATGAACTGAATGATTCCCTGGTTAGGAAAGTGACAGAGGTGGGTGAGAAAAGGATAGGAAGGATAAGGAATAGAAATAAAAGAAGTTTGATGAAGAGCTGGTGGAATAAAGATAATGAGAATGTGAGGAAGAAGAGGAAAGAGAGTAATAGGAAATGTAGAAGACTGAGGAAAAATGTAGGTAATAGGGGAGTATGTAGTGAGTATTTTGTTATATGCAAATGATGTGGTGATTATGAGAGAGACAGGTGAGAGAGACAGGTGAGAGAGACAGGTGAGAGAGACAGCTAGGTGAGAGACTGCAGAGAATACTTGATGTAATTACAGAGTATGGGAATGATTTTAATGTCAAGTTTGGGAGTGATAAGATGGGGATGACCGGGATATAGGTAGTACGTGGAGACTGGGTGGTAATGGGATTGAAAGGACACAATATATAGATACTTAGGAATAATTGTGGATGAGAAAGGGTGTGATAGGACAAAGACTAATAGGTTATCAAGAGCAAACCAGTGGGTAGGAAGACTAGGAAGTGTGTCAAGGTGTAGAGCTAATAAGTATGAAGTAGTGTATGGTGTATGGAAAGGTAGGAAGTGTGGTAAGGTGTATGGAAAGGTAGGAAGTGTGGTAAGGTGTATGTAAAGGTAGGAAGTGTGGTAAGGTGTATGGAAAGGTAGGAAGTGTGTCAAGGTGTACAGCTAATAAGTATGAAGTAGTGTATGGTGTATGGAAAGGTGTGGCTGTACCTGGACTAATATATGGACTGGAGACTATGACATGGATAATGAATGACTTGAATAGACTGGAGGTAGTACAGAATAGGATAGGAAGAACAGCTTTAGGTACAAACAAGTATGTACAGTAGGTGTGGAAGCAATAAGAGGTGAGGCTGGATGGAGTACGTTTGAGGAGAGGATAAACAGTGAGAGAGTACCGTTGTAAAGGTGACACTCAGTCATCATCATCACTGGCAACACTGACGCCTCAGATCATCACTGGCAACACTGACGCCTGGGTTTGTTTACCTCTGTGAAGCTCAAAGCCTGGCAGGGGAATATTTTAGTATTTATTTGTATTTTAAGGGCATTTAAGGATATTTTAAGGGCTCAAGATAATATTAAGGGTTAGTTAAGGGAATACAGTTAATGGTGAAGGGACATAAATAAGGGTAAGTTGGTGAAATAAGGGAATTTTGAAGGGTTTAAATAAGGGTGGATAATAATGGCTGTGCTAAAATGTTACCATAAATATTAGAATGATTTTGTTTTATTATTTTTAAGGGTTCACTGTTATTTTAAGGGTATATAAATAAGGACAAATTGGAGATATAAGGGGATTTTTATTGATAAAGGATTTAATTAACAAGAAATATATTAATTAACGTTAAATTTATTTATTTCAGAAGTGTGATTACAGAAGAAGGATTTACATACGAAGATTTACATCAAGGGATTTACAAAAGGAGGATTACAATGACTACACCAAGGTATTTATGAAGAAGAATTATTATGGGTAAATTTACAGAAAACCTGGGTTCACTATATTGTATATATTAGTATCATTACCCACTATTTTGGACCATTCTAAGACACTTTTCATCTATGGTGTTTCTCTTAGAAATGCCTCGTTTTCGAGATATGCCCCGTTTACAAACATGATTTGGAAACTAGTCTTACCTGACCTGACCTAACCTAACCTAACCTAGACCACAGCAGACTACCGGGACCTAACCTGGGCAAACTACCGGGACCTAACCTGGGCAGACTACGGGACCTAACCTGGGCAGACTACGGGACCTAACCTGGGCAAACTACCGGGACCTAACCTGGGCAAACTACCGGACCTAACCTGGGCAGACTACAGGACCTAACCAGGGCAAACTACCGTGTATAACCAGTGTAAACTATCATAAAATGACCTGGGCAAATTTCCAGGACCTAACCTAATGTGGTGATACTGCTCAAGCCTAGCCGAAAACCCAGTTATTCTGTAATAATACATTATGATCTATCTATCTATCTATCTATAGCTCTGACGCCTCGCTCCCTCCGGGAACTCCCCCCAAGGGGGTGGCCACGGCAGAAAAGTCTCCAGTCTTCCCTGTTCCAACACTCTCTCCTTACTTGGTCCAGCCCTCCCCTCCCCCTCACATTACTCTCCTTTACATACTCTTCCACTCTGTTCCAACACTCTCTCCTTACTCCCTACTCCCTCTCATGTTACTCTCCTTTACATACTCTTCCACTCTGTTCCAACACTCTCTCCTTACTCCCTACTCCCTCTCATGTTACTCTCCTTTACATACTCTTCCACTCTGTTCCAACACTCTCTCCTTACTCCCTACTCCCTCTCATGTTACTCTCCTTTACATACTCTTCCACTCTGTTCCAACACTCTCTCCTTACTCCCTACTCCCTCTCATGTTACTCTCCTTTACATACTCTTCCACTCTGTTCCAACACTCTCTCCTTACTCCCTACTCCCTCTCATGTTACTCTCCTTTACATACTCTTCCACTCTGTTCTGCCATCTAACTGGTGGTCTGCCTCTCACATCACACCCCGCAACTTCACTTCCAAACATCTTCTTTACAAACTCCTCACCTTACATTCTCTCTACATGTCCAAACCACCTCAATGTATTACATTTCACATTATTATTATTACTACCATTTTTATTATTATTATAACTACTATTATTATTACTACTTCAACTACTTTTATGATTATTATTATCGGTAAATATTGAAAGAATTATAGTTATTGTGTATGGTGTTTCTACCTTTATTACCCATTTATTTACACCAGTCTAAGACTTTTTTCATTTAAGTGATGAGTTCATTTTTAACATCCATTTTATTGTGCAAATTTAATGTTTTATCCATACATAAATAACCTAACCTATCCTAACCTAACCCAATGTAATCTAACCTAACCCAATCCAATCTAACCTAATCTTAACCATTGCTGACTACCAGGACCTAACCTGAGCAGACTACCAGGACCTAACCTGAGCAGACTATTGGAAATTTTACAAGGTAAGTAAGACCTAGATCAAAGTTATTATTATTATTATTATAACATATATGAGGCTCCCGCCGCGAGAGGGATGTAAGCGACAAATTTGAAAAAATTGAGTTAGGCACGGATCCGGTTGCTAAAAGGGCATAGAATTCATGTGGAAGTGGTGTCATAGGCAAAATCGACCATCTGGATGGGTACAACAAGGCCTAAAGTTCACTCATTGTTAAGTTCTCGCTCCGCCGCCAGACAGAGCTTTCTCCAGAGGTGACGAGGCAGCGCGGGCACCAATCAGCGCGGAGTATAGGGAGCGGCCATAGCTCTAGCCAATGAGCGCGCGTCCTCCCGCCAGCTGATGATCCACACGTGCGATTTAAAGTCCAATGTTTTCGTTCGTGATTCCATCAATTTCCCTATATTAATGGATTAAATATTGCAAACCAATATTGAAAACAATAAGGAATAGACACTAATACACTTGTAAGAGATAAATACATCAATGTCAATGCATATTAGTTATAAAAAGAGACTAAAAGTCAGATTTTCCTATAGTGATCGAATCTTTAAGAAACATTGACTATGAATTCTGAGGAATTCTGAGGAACTGGTTGAACAATACTGGCGGGAAAGCAGCTGCACACATACACCGCTTCAGACAAGCGTCACTTTTTCTCCCATTCACGCCTTTCACGCCCATCCAATTCTGCCACCATGTCTTCCACACGCCGCCACACGCACAAAACTTGATATTAAGGAATATAAATTACATGGCCAAAAAGAAGAAGGATAGGCGATTCCAATGGTATATAATAGATCCCCCTCCTGACCGTTTTCAATGGTGTAATCATAAGGAAACTTTGAGCGCGTTTTTCTCAAAACTAGTCGGGTGGCGCTTACAGCCCTCTCGCGGCGGGAGCCACATATATAAATGAAAGAATGAATGAATGATAATTTTTTTATTCACATGCTTTTTTTCTAGACTATATAATTTTTAATAGTTACAGTGACACACATGTATGGTAACACTGGTAACCAATATGGTAACACTGCTAATGTGGATTTGAACAGAGAAGTATCAGCCAAGGTTTGTTTATATTATAATTTTCCTTTATAATTAATGTTTATGTGTATTTACAAGTCTATATAATAACATAACATAATTACTAATATCTGTTTATAATAATAATAACATAATAGTACCATAAATAACTGTTATTATATATTGATATTGCAATTAATTAATTATTAGCTAATGTATACTGTGTTATTATGATTAGGAGTAGGGGACAGGCTTGGGGGGGACTGGGGGGTGGGGGAATAGGGGGACAGGCTTGGGGGGGACTGGGGGGTGGGGGAATAGGGGGGGCAGGCTTGGGGGGGACTGGGGGGTGGGAGAATAAGGGGACAGGCTTGGGAGGGACTGGGGGGTGGGGGAATAGGGGGACAGGCTTGGGGGGGACTGGGGGGTGGGAGAATAAGGGGACAGGCTTGGGGTGCGTAGAACACTGTTTTGAAACAAATAATGGGTATTTATTTAAACTAATGCCGTTCTGAAACAAATATTGGGTATTTATTTAAACTTACGTACATTAGAATACGTACATGAGAATACGTACATGAGAATACGTACATGAGAATATAAAATACATTCACAAGTGGATTTTACGTACATGAGAATACACACACATCATACCCAAACCCCGTCATGATGTCCGTCACTTCAACCTACTCCAACCCATAAAAGCCAGGACGGAGAGATATAAGAATAGTCCAATCCCAACAATAGTTTCATTAATAAACCAACAGCACAAATAAATATATGTACCCATAATATATGTCCATGTGTGAGTGAATATGCGTGATTGTATCTGTGTACGTCTGTGTGCTGTTTGTGCAAATGAATATTATGTGTGCATGTGCGCGAATGTATTTGTGTACCTATGTCTGTTCATTCATCTATATTTATCCATATATTATCATCCACTCCATCACGATTTTTTTTTTTTAATGTATATTTTCAGCCCTCGGCTGCCTCACTGAATAAACCTTTTATTATTATTATTATTATTATTATTATTATGTGAATATAAAATACATATGCAAGGGGAAATTATGCACAAGAGATTATGTACATGAGAATATGCACATGAATAAAATAAATACATGAAAATACACATGTGAAAAGAATACGCACATAAAAATACGCACATGAGAATATGCACATGGAAATAAAATACACACATGGGAAAATGAAATAATTATCCATGTGAAAATTATATGTGGAAATTATGCAGGTGAAAATTATCCATGTGAAAATACACACATGGGAAAATCTTTGGAATAAATCTTTTAGTAGAGAGAGAGAGAGAGAGAGAGAGTGCATGTATGTGTATGAGAGACAGACAGAGAGAGAGAGAGAGAATGCATGTATGCGTATGAGAGAAATAGAGAGAGAGAGAGAGAGAATGTGTGTGTGTGCATGTATGTGTATGAGAGAGAGAGAGAGAGAGAGAGAGAGAGAATGAGAATGTGTGTATGGGTACAGTACAGTATTACAGTACAGAATTACAGTATGGTAGGCCTATGGTATTTTATATATATGGTATTTTATTATTTATGTAATTATTCTCATGTACGTATTCTCATGTAATTATTCTCATGTAAGTATTCTCATGTACGTATTCTCATGTACGTATTCTCATGTACGTATTCTCATGTACGTATTCTCATGTACGTATTCTCATGTAAGTATTCTCATGTACGTATTCTCATGTACGTATTCTCATGTACGTATTCTCATGTACGTATATTGATGTGTATATTATTCCCCAGGTCATAAGTGTATGTATTTTATTTCCATGACCTGTATTTTATTTCCATGTATGTATTTTATTTCCATGACCTGTATTTTATTTCCATGACCTGTATTTTATTTTCATGTATGTATTTTATTTCCATGACCTGTATTTTATTTTCATGTATATATTTTATTTCCATGACCTGTATTTTATTTTCCTATATGTCTTTTCAGGTTGGTTAAGGTGGTGGTTGTTTTTGTGTACATTGGAGTGCCAGGATTCCTCCAAAGTCTGCTAGGAAACAGGACCAGAGATAATATACATATACAGGATATATACAGGATAATATAAACTAATACAGGATAATAAATAAGTATAGGTTGATTGTGGAAAATAGACAAAGAGAGACTATTGTCATGTATGTATGTATATATATATATGGGTGATAGGAATGAACATATAGGAATTTTAGGAGAAGAAGTGAATGGAAATGGGGAACTTTTGTTAAATTTCAAGAAAGAGAACATACGTACATGAGAATACGTACATGAGAATACGCACATGAATGAAATAAATACATGAAAATACACATGTGAAAAGAATACGCACATAAAAATACGCACATGAGAATATACACATGGAAATAAAATACACACATGGGAAAATGAAATAATTATTCATGTGAAAATACACACACGGGAAAATACACACACGGGAAAATACACACACGGGAAAATACACACATGTGAAAATACACACATGGGAAAATACACACATGGGAAAATACACACACGGGAAAATACACACATGGGAAAATACACACGTGGGAAAATACACACGTGGGAAAATCTTTTGAATAATTTTTTTAGGAGAGAGAGAGAGAGAGAGAGAGAGAGAGAGAAGGATAGATTTGATGACTAACCATAAGAGAAAAGGATAAGGAATAGAAATAAAAGAAGTTTGATAAAGAGTTGGTGGAATAAAGATAATGAGAATGTGAGGAAGAAGAGGAAAGAGAGTAATAGGAAATGTAGAAGACTGAGGAAAAATGTAGGTAATAGGGGAGTATGTAGTGAGTATTTTGTTATATGCAAATGATGTGGTGATTATGAGAGAGACAGGTGACAGAGACAGGTGAGAGAGACAGCTAGGTGAGAGACTGCAGAGAATACTTGATGTAATTACAGAGTATGGGAATGATTTTAATGTCAAGTTTGGGAGTGATAAGATGGGGATGACCGGGATATAGGTAGTACGTGGAGACTGGGTGGAAATGGGATTGAAAGGACACAATATATAGATACTGTACTTAGGAATAATTGTGGATGAGAAAGGGTGTGATAGGACAAAGACTGATGGGTTATCAAGAGCAAACCAGTGGGTAGGATGACTAGGAAGTGTGGCAAGGTGTAGAGCTAATAAGTATGAAGTAGTGTATGGTGTATGGAAAGGTAGGAAGTGTGGTAAGGTGTATGGAAAGGTAGGAAGTGTGGTAAGGTGTATGGAAAGGTAGGAAGTGTGGTAAGGTGTATGGAAAGGTAGGAAGTGTGGTAAGGTGTATGGAAAGGTAGGAAGTGTGGTAAGGTGTATGGAAAGGTAGGAAGTGTGTCAAGGTGTATGGAAAGGTAGGAAGTGTGGTAAGGTGTATGGAAAGGTAGGAAGTGTGGTAAGGTGTATGGAAAGGTAGGAAGTGTGGTAAGGTGTATGGTAAGGTAGGAAGTGTGGTAAGGTGTATGGAAAGGTAGGAAGTGTGGTATGGTGTATGGAAAGGTAGGAAGTGTGGTAAGGTGTATGGAAAGGTAGGAAGTGTGGTAAGGTGTATGGAAAGGTAGGAAGTGTGGTAAGGTGTATGGAAAGGTAGGAAGTGTGGTAAGGTGTATGGAAAGGTAGGAAGTGTGGTAAGGTGTATGGAAAGGTAGGAAGTGTGGTAAGGTGTATGGAAAGGTAGGAAGTGTGGTAAGGTGTATGGAAAGGTAGGAAGTGTGGTAAGGTGTATGGAAAGGTAGGAAGTGTGACAAGGTGTATGGAAAGGTAGGAAGTGTGGTAAGGTGTATGGAAAGGTAGGAAGTGTGGTAAGGTGTATGGAAAGGTAGGAAGTGTGGTAAGGTGTATGGAAAGGTAGGAAGTGTGGTAAGGTGTATGGAAAGGTAGGAAGTGTGTCAAGGTGTATGGAAAGGTAGGAAGTGTGGTAAGGTGTATGGAAAGGTAGGAAGTGTGGTAAGGTGTATGGAAAGGTAGGAAGTGTGTCAAGGTGTATGGAAAGGTAGGAAGTGTGGTAAGGTGTATGGAAAGGTAGGAAGTGTGGTAAGGTGTATGGAAAGGTAGGAAGTGTGGTAAGGTGTATGGAAAGGTAGGAAGTGTGTCAAGGTGTATGGAAAGGTAGGAAGTGTGTCAAGGTGTAGAGCTAATAAGTATGAAGTAGTGTATGGTGTATGGAAAGGTGTGGCTGTACCTGGACTAATGTATGGACTGGAGACTATGACATGGATAATGAATGACTTGAATAGACTGGAGGTAGAACAGAATAGGATAGGAACAACAACTTTAGGTACAAACAAGTATGTACAGTAGGTGTGGAAGCAATAAGAGGTGAGGCTGGATGGAGTACGTTTGAGGAGAGGATAGACAAAGGAGTGTTGAAATATAAGGTTAGACTAGAGGGAATGAATGAAGACAGATGGGCTCCAAGCGTGTATAAATGGACATGACGGTATACCCAGTGGAGAAGGATGTGTGATAAGAGAATGGAAAAGTGTGGAATACAGTACCCAGTGTTAGATGAAAGGGGGAGATGGAGTGAGGAGAAATGGATGAATGAGATTAACACCCGTTGTTATAAAACATTTGAGGGCCCTTACTGGAGATCTATGAACTCTCCAAACTACTCCAGGCAACAGATTCCCTATTCGAAACACTGAAGCATTTTGTGGCCTGAATTATTTGAAGGGTTCATAGAGCTCCAGTAAGGGCCCTCAAATGTTTTAAAACTACGGGCCTATGAGACGGATACAAGAAATAGGCAGAGAGGAATGGATGAGAGGCATGAGTGAGAAGAGCACACTAGATTGGTACTCCTCTAAGGACATACCATGGAGTGAAGTGTTCTATGATGGTAGCTGCTGGGGAAGTGAACTATTATTTAAGGCAAGAACAAAGTCACTGGAGGTGAATGATAGAATATATAGATGGAGTAATGAAGGCAGTATGGTATGTAGGGAAGATGAGACAGTATGAAGGCAGTATGGTGTGTAGGGAAGATGAGACAGTATGAAGGCAGTATGGTGTGTAGGGAAGATGAGACAGTAATGAAGGCAGTATGGTGTGTAGGGAAGATGAGACAGTAATGAAGGCAGTATGGTGTGTAGGGAAGATGAGACAGTATGAAGGCAGTATGGTGTGTAGGGAAGATGAGACAGTATGAAGGCAGTATGGTGTGTAGGGAAGATGAGACAGTAATGAAGGCAGTATGGTGTGTAGGGAAGATGAGACAGTAATGAAGGCAGTATGGTGTGTAGGGAAGATGAGACAGTAATGAAGGCAGTATGGTGTGTAGGGAAGATGAGACAGTATGAAGGCAGTATGGTGTGTAGGGAAGATGAGACAGTAGAACATGTGTTGATGGTATGTGATAAGTAGGAATGAGAGAGAGCTTCCAAGCTGAATGTGGTAATAAGTGAACTATATAGGAGAGAGAAAATGGAGGGAGATGTGATAAGTAGGAACGAGAGAGAGCTACCATGCTGTATGTGGTAATAAGTGAACTATATAGGAGAGAGAAAATGGAGGGAGATGGTGGAAGTGACAGTGACAGCCAAAGTGCTGCTAGGTCTGAGTGAACGAGAGCTGTACAATCCAGTGATAATAGAGAGTATGAAAGAAGTTCTATAAAGGGTATGTATGGTTGAAGAGAAAATGAGTATATAGGGACGTGCAGGTTGTATAAGATAGAGAGAGTGAAAGTATAATGTGTATATATGTGAGTATATAGGGACGTGCAGGTTGTATAAGATAGAGAGAGTGAAAGTATAATGTGTATATAATTATGTATTCTTTGGTACTGTTTTGGTTTGGTTTTCTCCTTAGAGGAAGACAGTGAGAGAGTACCGTTGTAAAGGTGACACACAGACATCATCATCATCATCTGGCAACACTGACACCTCAGATCATCACTGGCAACACTGACGCCTCAGATCATCACTGGCAACACTGACGCCTGGGTTTGTTTACCTCTGTGAAGCTCAAAGCCTGGCAGGGGAATATTTTAGTATTTATTTGCATTTTAAGGGCATTTAAGGATATTTTAAGGGCTCAAGATTATATTAAGGGTTAGTTAAGGGAATACAGTTAATGGTGAAGGGACATAAATAAGGGTAAGTTGGTGAAATAAGGGAATTTTGAAGGGTTTAAATAAGGGTGGATAATAATGGCTGTGTTAAAATGTTACCATAAATATTAGAATGACTTTGTTTTATTATTTTTAAGGGTTCACTGTTACTTTAAGGGTATATAAATAAGGACAAATTGGAGTAGTAAGGGGATTTTTATTGAAAAAGGATTTAATTAACAAGAAATATATTAATTAATGTTAAATTTATTTATTTCAGAAGTGGGATTACAGAAGAAGGATTTACATACGAAGATTTGCATCAAGGGATTTACAAAAGGAGGATTACAATGACTACACCAAGGTATTTATGAAGAAGAATTATTATGGGTAAATTTACAGAAAACCTGGGTTCACTATATTGTATATATTAGTATCATTACCCACTATTTTGGACCATTCTAAGACACTTTTCATCTATGGTGTTTCTCTCGGAAATGCCTCGTTTTCGAGATATGCCCCGTTTACAAACATGATTTGGAAACTAGTCTTACCTGACCTAACCTAGACCACAGCAGACTTCCGGGATCTAACCTGGGTTTACTACTGGACCTAACCTGGGCAAACTACCGGGACCTAACCTGGGCAGACTACGGGACCTAACCTGGGCAAACTACCGGGTATAACCAGTGTAAACTATCATAAAATGACCTGGGCAAATTTCCAGGACCTAACCTAATGTGGTGATACTGCTCAAGCCTAGCCGAAAACCCAGTTATTCTGTAATAATACATTATGATCTATCTATCTATCTATCTATAGCTCTGACGCCTCGCTCCCTCCGGGAACTCCCCCCAAGGGTGTGGCCACGGCAGAAAAGTCTCCAGTCTTCCCTGTTCCAACACTCCCTCCTTACTTGGTCCAGCCCTCCCCTCCCCCTCATGTTACTCTCCTTTACATACTCTTCCACTCTGTTCCAACACTCCCTCCTTACTTGGTCCAGCCCTACTCTGTCTCTCATGTTACTCTCCTTTACATACTCTTCCACTCTGTTCCAACACTTCCTCCTTACTCCCTACTCCCTCTCATGTTACTCTCCTTTACATACTCTTCCACTCTGTTCCAACACTCTCTCCTTACTCCCTACTCCCTCTCATGTTACTCTCCTTTACATACTCTTCCACTCTGTTCCAACACTCTCTCCTTACTCCCTACTCCCTCTCATGTTACTCTCCTTTACATACTCTTCCACTCTGTTCTGCCATCTAACTGTTATTAACTATTATTAACTATTATTATTATTACTACCATTTTTATTATTATTATAATTACTATTATTATTACTACTTCAACTACTTTTATGATTATTATTATCGGTAAATATTGAAAGAATTATAGTTATTGTGTATGGTGTTTCTACCTTTATTACCCATTTATTTACACCATTCTAAGACTTTTTTCATTTAAGTGATGAGTTCATTTTTAACATCCATTTTATTGTGCAAATTTAATGTTTTATCCATACATAAATAACCTAACCTATCCTAACCCAACCCAACCCAACCTAACCCAACCCAACCCAACCCAACCCAACCCAACCTAACCCAACCCAACCTAACCCAACCCAACCCAATGTAATCTAACCTAACCCAATCCAATCTAACCTAATCTTAACCATTGCAGACTACCAGGACCTAACCTGAGCAGACTACCAGGACCTAACCTGAGCAGACTATTGGAAGTTTTACAAAGTAAGTAAGACCTAAATCAAAGTTATTATTATTATTATTATAACATATATAAAACACCTAAATTTAGGAAAAAAATTACGTGTCAATAATGGTGCAATTTTTATTATTATTATTATTGTTTTGTTAATCTCTTGGGGATGGAAAGGCCATGCGTTGCATACACATTTAATGAATATTATCCAACCTGTAAAAATCATACATAAGAAACGGCCACGTAATTTATATACTACATCTTATAAGTTTAAATTCATAGGAAATATCCTGCACCACAGACCCAAGGTATCATACACCAATACAAGAAACAGATTGATTATAATATAGTAATAAATAATAAATTTAAGGCATCATACAGAACAGATAAACTACTGGTAACAAATTTGTACATAATATAAATTCACAAAATTAATTCCAAACATCTACAGTAACTTACAACATTGGCCTCCAATCCATACAACTAAGTTTCCTGGCCCGTAGACCTATATCCAAATGCCACAAAGAACAATAGCCAAGCCACTCCATACAACGACTTCAGTACACTGCAAATAAATAATCACATATAATTTTCCATTACTAGCCATGTTGCATACAGTCAAGTTACCACTTAGGGTCGAACACACAGTTATCCCTTTATTAGTTTTCAACCAAAATCACCTAAAAGGCTACACCATTTTCCCAAAACCGGAGCATCCCGTTTACAATGACCAAATAATACAATTAATAATATCCAACAAGTTCATTCACCATCCAACAAATGGCCCTGCCACAAGTCACCTATACAGCTAATAATTCTTAGTTTAATTGCTTCCAAAACTAATTAGTTATTAGTTATAAACACATTACATTACATTAACAGTTGATAAATAATGTCTTTATAACCAATTTACATACCTTAGAGGAGGACTACCATATCCTGGGTCAGTAATGAACCCTCACTATGCGGCTGCTTCAGGACAACTGACGTGGCAATAAACAAAATAAGCCACCTAACCGTCCTGACAAACTAGCATCGACATACGCACAGCCAGACTACTCACAAACAATAAAATCTATATCTCCTTTTCATAACATTTATAAATACACAAATATAAATATACAAAGTTATAATAGGTTAATCATTAAAGAAAAATTTCGACCAACATTGGCAAAACAATTATTATTATTATTATTATTAATATGAAAATTATTATTATTATTATTATTATTTGGGAAGGAAACCCTCTTTAATACAAGTTTTGTTGAAGATAACTGCGAGCTCTGCACTGTTTATTTTGTAGCAAATCTTTTCCAGTTTGCGAATTGTTTTCTTAGTATTGCTGGGGAGATGGAAAAGTCAATTACCAAGTGAGTTTATTGGCCTGACGTTTCGGCTTTCTCTCAAAGCCATTCTCAAAGGAATGAGTGTCTTACAGAAACCAGGTATATTTATAGTCCCTGTATGGAGGTACAGCTATGCGTACTGCGCCCTGATTGGCTGTTAGCAGTCGCACTTGATCCTGTGTCAAAATAATGGTAATAACAATAGTAATAATGACAATGTGTATGATAATAACAATAATAATAATAATCTATGATAATGGCATGTATATAATAATAATAATAAGGGTTACAATTATGTTTTAATAATATTTATGGTCCCTGCTTTCTGATTGGCTGCTAGCGGTCGCACCTGATTGTGTGTCACTGCTAACAGCCAATCAGGGCGCAGTACGCATAGCTGTACCTCCATACAGGGACTATAAATATACCTGGTTTCTGTAAGACACTCATTCCTTTGAGAATGGCTTTGAGAAAATGCCGAAACGTCAGGCCAATAAACTCACTTGGTAATTTGCTTTTCCATCTCCCCAGCAATACTAAGAAAACAATTCGCAAACTTGAAAAGATTTGCTACAAAATAAACAGCGCATAGCTCGCAGTTATCTTCAACAAAACTTATTATTATTATTATTATTATTATTATTATTATTATTATTATTATTATTACATATACCGTACCATAAAACACCCAAACTTTGGACATTTTTTACGTGTGTTTGTGAATAATTGTGTTAATAATGGCACAATGTTATTGGCATTAGTGTCATGTGTTAGCCAGCCAGGTACTATCCCTGCTATCTAAGGGCATACTAAAATATATAACCATCTTTCTATTTATCTCCTAATATGGCATACAATATATTATACTGAGCACATAATTATCTCTACTATCCACAGTCCTTGTTGCTTATCAATGCACTATCAGACCTCCTCACTATCTCCTTTCTACTGTACTGTACTTCTTTATTATCTACACTTACTCTCTCCTTTCTACTGTACTGTACTTCTTTATTATCTACACTTACTCTCTCCTTTCTACTGTACTGTACTTCTTTATTATCTACACTTACTCTCTCCTTTCCACTGTACTGTACTTCTTTATTATCTACACTTACTCTCTCCTTTCTACTGTACTGTACTTCTTTATTATCTACACTTACTCTCTCCTTTCTACTGTACTGTACTTCTTTATTATCTACACTTACTCTCTCCTTTCTACTGTACTGTACTTCTTTATTATCTACACTTACTCTCTCCTTTCTACTGTACTGTACTTCTTTATTATCTACACTTACTCTCTCCTTTCTACTGTACTGTACTTCTTTATTATCTACACTTACTCTCTCCTTTCTACTGTACTGTACTTCTTTATTATCTACACTTACTCTCTCCTTTCTACTGTACTGTACTTCTTTATTATCTACACTTACTCTCTCCTTTCTACTGTACTGTACTTCTTTATTATCTACACTTACTCTCTCCTTTCTACTGTACTGTACTTCTTTATTATCTACACTTACTCTCTCCTTTCTACTGTACTGTACTTCTTTATTATCTACACTTACTCTCTCCTTTCTACTGTACTGTACTTCTTTATTATCTACACTTACTCTCTCCTTTCTACTGTACTGTACTTCTTTATCATCTACACTTACTCTCTCCTTTCTACTGTACTGTACTTCTTTATTATCTACACTTCTTCCCCCATATTCACATCCAAACATTTTCATTGCCTTCCACAATTCTTCATTACAAAACAAAATGAAACCTTCACTGCCTTCTTCTATACTGCTTTACTACTAAGCAGACATCTATCTATACAGCCAAACACACATCTTCAATACAAAACACATATTCATTGCATACCAAACACATCTGTACCTTCAACACATTTTCCATACATATGTACCTTCTACACATTTTCCATACATATGTACCTTCTACACATTTTCCATACATATGTACCTTCTACACATTTTCCATACATATTCACTACTTTTCTTCATATCTTCACATACTTTATTACAGTGACACACACACACCTCCATTACCTTTCAACACATCCTCACATATCCTACATAACTACTCACCCTACATCTTCACTCCCCCACATATGCTATGCAGTATGTACACAAAACAATACTGTACTGAACTACACATCATAATTACTCTTCACCAAAAAGTTTTTTTTTATTTATTTTTTTCGTGCTAACCCTAAGTGAAAAATAATTATTACACCAAATCACTACTTCCACATTAATTTGGATGGTATATTGGTCACAATGTTTGCATTATCATACCACAAGGCAATAATTTGCAGGGTTATGCTTCTGCGAAAAAAAAATGTATCGGTTTGAGATAATAAGAATGTATAATTATTGTGTGGTGACCAAAGCACTCACCACTGCCCCATTTAGGTACTGGCATGGCTATGTCATATTTAGGTACTGGCATGGCTATGTCATATTTAGGTACTGGCATGGCTATGTCATATTTAGGTACTGGCATGGCTATGTCATATTTAGGTACTAGCATGGGTATGTCATATTTAGGTACTGGCATGGCTATGTCATATTTAGGTACTGGCATGGCTATGTCATATTTAGGTACTGGCATGGCTATGTCATATTTAGGTACTGGCATGGCTATGTCATATTTAGGTACTGGCATGGCTATGTCATATTTAGGTACAGTCGGCTCGTGATATAGGCGTGCTTAATATAGGCGTTTCGCGATATAGGCGGAAGGCACTCAAAAATATTCGGGGGAAAAAATACCTATATAGGCGGAACGAGTTTAACATAGGCGAGCGTAACATATTTTAAAGGTGCCTATTTTTACTATTTTCGTGTTTTAGGTGGACAACATTTGTTAAAGGCGCTCATGTTGACTGATAAACTAGCCTTCCAGTCGTGTAAATGGTGTTGTAACTTGTTTATTTATTGTACTTTACATACAAAGTGAAAGTGATTTTTCAAAGAAAATTACCAAAATTTATTAATACAAACTAAGGAATGTTTGTGCACGAATGAAAATACAATGAGTTTTAAACTGAATAAAACCCACTCTTGTTGACGGAAATTATATATTAATCCAAACAGTTTGTGTGAACACTGCCACCATCTTCAGTGGTCTAGCGAGAAGAAAGGAATGAATGACATAGATACAGTTTGTGGAGGGGGGGAGGGAAGGAGGTGTCAGTGTTCACCCAAACTGTTTGGATTAATATATTATGATCACCACGCCAGTGTGATTTCACCACCACAAAGAGTTTTGTTAGTGATAACTGAAATTTCCACCCCACTCTCACTGACACTCGCTTGATACACTCGTGAAAAGCCTAACCCCTTTATAGTGAACTACTTCTCAATACGGGCATTTTTCATATTTTTAACACATATCCCGGTACAGACATTTGATATGGTGAAAAGTGCAAGTGATGATATGAGAAAATTAAGAAGAATAAATAATATAAACTAAGGAAATATGATTGTATGAGTAGAAACTCATGAATTATTGGTGTTAACTGAACTTAATTGTCAACTCGTCACGCACTACACACACGCTATTAGGTCTAACCTTTTAGAATGAATAACCTTTATAAACATTCATTTGCCATACTTTGGGCTCAAGTTTAGAATTATTTTTAGTCATTAGCTGTGTATGGGAACCAGATATACGAGTGAAAGCACACGTAATTTTGAGTGAGTGTACAGACAGACAATCAGTCATACGCATCAAATTTAAGCCCTCGGATATCTCAGATCGTCTGATAACTCGTCAAGTGTCTCCCTTCAATTGATCCCAAATAACCAGGGTTTACTGTAATCCTATAATTTGTGTGTTTCTTTTTGCATATCGGTATTTGGAGGTCCAACCAATAGTCCAAATGACCTTCAGTCCCCTGTAATTCAGATTACAGGACTTTTTCTGTATGTATTATTATTTATTATGTCACATGGGGTGGTCTGCCCACCATATTGTAGTTTATTTATTGTACTTTACATTATGTATTATTATTTATTATGTCACATGGGGTGGTCTGCCAACCATATTGTATTTAATACATGGAGTGAACGGTTCGATATAGGCGTTTTCAATATAGGCGTAGGTTTTGGTCTCCCAATTTAGCGCCTATATGGCGAGCCGACTGTACTGGCATGGGTATGTCATATTTAGGTACTGGCATGGTTATGTCATATTTAGGTACTGGCATGGCTATGTCATATTTAGGTACTGGCATCGGTATGTCATATTTAGGTACTAGCATGGGTATGTCATATTTAGGTACTGGCATGGGTATGTCATATTTAGGTACTAGCATGGTTATGTCATATTTAGGTACTGGCATGGCTATGTCATATTTAGGTACTGGCATCGGTATGTCATATTTAGGTACTAGCATGGGTATGTCATATTTAGGTACTGGCATGGCTATGTCATATTTAGGTACTGGCATGGCTATGTCATATTTAGGTACTGGCATGGCTATGTCATATTTAGGTACTGGCATGGATATGTCATATTTAGGTACTGGCATGGCTATGTCATATTTAGGTACTGGCATGGCTATGTCATATTTAGGTACTGGCATGGCTATGTCATATTTAGGTACTGGCATGGCTATGTCATATTTAGGTACTAGCATGGCTATGTCATATTTAGGTACTGGCATGGCTATGTCATATTTAGGTACTGGCATGGCTATGTCATATTTAGGTACTGGCATGGCTATGTCATATTTAGGTACTGGCATGGGTATGTCATATTTAGGTACTGGCATGGGTATGTCATATTTAGGTACTGGCATGGCTATGTCATATTTAGGTACTGGCATGGCTATGTCATATTTAGGTACTGGCATGGCTATGTCATATTTAGGTACTGGCATGGCTATGTCATATTTAGGTACTGGCATGGGTATGTCATATTTAGGTACTGGCATGGCTATGTCATATTTAGGTACTGGCATGGGTACTGTATGTCAGGACTAAGCAGGCTGTTGGAGGTGTCAAGTCGTCCTTTTTTAGGAGGTCTTATTTCCACATGTAAATATTCAGTTTTTATTATCTCTCTACATTTCTGAACTGTGTGTATAAATAATAGAGGAGCAGTAATTTCAATCAATCATTTAATCTAGTCTACTGTGCCTTCAAGTGATATACTGTATATGGTAACAAGGTGTACCATTCTCTTGCTGTACACATAAATGCAAAGAAAAGAGGGTAAAAAAAAAAAAAAAAAAAAAAAATATCAAGAGGAAGAAAATAATACATGGTCTTAAAATAAAAATTAGGTCTGTAAATCTATATAGTACACCTTCCAGTCATAGGTTACCCATTAGTAGCCTATATTGATCTATATCAATCCAATAAAGGCTTGATATATTATTGCATAGTAGTGAAAGATAAATTTATATTCATATTCCATACAAATTGTATATCCTTCAAGTCTGGTAATAATTATATACAACAATTATAATGGTCAGTCCGTTAGTCTGCTAAGGATGATAAAGTTATGGCACGTGAGGTTAGGTCCCGGTAGTCTGCCCCAGTTTTGTCCCAGTTGTCTGCCCCGGTTAGGTCCCGGTAGTCTGCCCCAATTAGGTCCCAGTTGTCTGCCCCAATTAGGTCCCAGTTGTCTGCCCCAGTTAGGTCCCAGTTGTTTGCCCTGGTTAGATTTGGTTAATTTTTTAAACTTGGCTCGGATTTCCAAAATCTTGACTTTTTTCCCTCATGACAATTGCAGAAGCTGAGCCAAATTTTGCTGAAACTTGGCTCGGATTTTCAATTTTTTTACCTTTATACAGGTTAACAAACTACAGTACTATAAAGCCAAAATAATTTAAGTGTTTCCCCGCACCCAAAACCCCGGATTCCCAGTGTTCTCCCCCAAGATTGAAGGGATTAGGGAATATATATAAACTAACTGATCAATATTAGGGTCACTAATGAATAGAACAAATAAAAAAGGCAGGAAAAAAACCTAAAAAAAAACCGGTAGAACTCTTATGCAGAAATACCATCAGGCTAATATCAAAATGCCCCATTTGAATATGAGGAATATTTTTACAAGTTGCCACAACTCGATTTCAAAAATGTTACTATTACCAGTGTTTATATTTCACTATTACAAACCACTTTTCTATATACCATTTCTTCTGCAAATGTTGCATAACAGTAGTTACCTCTTATAGTTAGGTCCCTGTAGTCTGCCCAAGTTTGGTCCCGGTAGTGTGTCCCAGTCCAGATTAGGTTAGGTTAGGTCCTGGTAGTGTGTCCCAGTCCAGATTAGGTTAGGTTAGGTCCCGGTAGTGTGTCCCAGTCCAAATTAGGTTAGGTTAGGTCCCGGTAGTGTGTCCCAGTCCAGATTAGGTAAGGTCAGGTCCCGGTAGTGTGTCCCAGTCCAGATTAGGTTAGGTTAGGTCAGGTAAGGTCTGACTAATTTTTACTGTATATTTTTTCTTGCTTAGGTCCTGGTAGTCTGCCCAGGTTAGGTCCCGGTAGTCTGCCTAGGTTAGGTCCCGGTAGTCTACCCAGGTTGTGTCCTGGTAGTCTGCCCAAGTTAGGTCCCGGTAGTCTGCCTAGGTTAGGTCCCGGTAGTCGCCCTGGTTAGGTCCCGGTAGTCTGCCCAGGTTAGGTCCCGGTAGTCACACTAAATCCTTCTAGGAAATACATTTTTTTCTAGTGAAATCCTGTTGTGGCAACTTGTAAAAAATTACCAAATATGACCTATCTTGGAAATGGGGCATTTGCGGAGGAAATGCCATAAGAAAATAATCTTAGAATGGTCTAAATAAATGGATAATGAAGGTAGAAAACCCTTACGTAATAACGGCAATTTTTTCAATATTTACCGCATTAAATTTTAGTGTATGAACTTATGAAGATTATACAAAGATGTAACTTGTTTTGTACTCCTATGACCTACAGTATATTTTCTCTTGTGATATTGGTGATAGACACTGTACAGTAATGCTATAGGCCTACATACTCCAGCACCAAGTAGGCCTACTGTGGGAATATCTTGTATATTGGCTGTAGCACCATCATAATCCTCACAAAATATGTAAATTTAGATGTTACCAGTGTATATTTCATTACATAACACACTAAGTGAAGTGAAAAATAAATGAAATCATTACATAACACACTAAGTGAAGTGAAAAATAAATGAAATCATTACATAACACACTAAGTGAAGTGAAAAATAAATGAAATCATTACATAACACACTAAGTGAAGTGAAAAATAAATGAAATCATTACATAACACACTAAGTGAAGTGAAAAATAAATGAAATCATTACATAACACACTAAGTGAAGTGAAAAATAAATGAAATCATTACATAACACACTAAGTGAAGTGAAAAATAAATGAAATCATTACATAACACACTAAGTGAAGTGAAAAATAAATGAAATCATTACATAACACACTAAGTGAAGTGAAAAATAAATGAAATAACTGTCAAATGTCGTTAGATTCCTGACTCAAAATGACACTGATCCCACAATATAATAAATGTTTGTTGACGGGAATGAGATGTAGGAGTTAGAGAGAGAGATTGTGTGTGTGTGTGTACCACTTATCAACTCACAGGGGGTTTAAATTGTATGTATGTATGTATATGTGTATATGTATGTATGTATGTATGTATGTATTTTTTATTTATTTCCTTCCTTCCTTTTTTTTTTTCTCTCTCTCAGTATACATACAAATACACACATACTGTATACATACATACATACATACATATACATACATACATACACATACATACATACACATACATACACATACATACATACATACATATATATATGACAATGAGAAATTATGTAATGTGACGAGCATACAGCGACTTGTCTTCCTCACTTACCATAATTGTTTAGGAAAACAGTTTTATACAATTTATACTACAAAATGCTTGATACATCACTAGTTTAGGTTATTGTAATAATTACTATACCACAACGTACACTTCTAAGCCTAACAAATGAAACTAAAGCTATAAACATAATAATAGAGAAGCTACTAATTAATTCTGTCCCTCTCTCCCTCTCTCTCTCTCAGTCTCTCTCTCTCTCTCTCAAAACTAAAGCTACAAACATAATAATAGAGAAGCTACTACTTAATTCTGTCCCTCTCTCCCTCTCTCTCTCTCTCTCTGTCTCTCTCTCTCTCTCTAAACTAAAGCTACAAACATAATAATAGAGAAGCTACTAATTAATTCTGTCTCTCTCCCTCTCTATCTCTCAGTCTATCTCTCAGTCTATCTCTCAGTCTCTCTCTCTCTGTGTGTGTGTGTGTGTGTGTGTGTGTGTTACCCTGATTGTGAGAATTAGTTTATTTCCTATCATAACAAACCTGTAATAACTCTTACCATCCATACTCTCTTCAGTTATTTCGGAGGGTAAATTTACAGTAAACCTGGGTTCAGTAAATCATTTATATTAGTATGATTTACCACTAATTAGGACCATTCTAAGACTATTTTCTTCAATGGTATTTCTCTCGGAAATGCCCCGTTTTCGAGATATGCCCAGTTTTCATACCCCATACCAACTTGGGGGAGTCCTCTATAGAGTCCCTGTCACCATCAATATCCAAAAAATCCATTGAAACGTCATCCAAAGAACCAGAAAATCCTGACAACGGTATCTCCCCCTGACTCGGGCAGAGGCCGCAGTTATCGTACCGCAATATAGTAGATGTTTTTTATTTATAAATCATTGTTCCTATCTATCCCAGACTTACAAGACTAATGATAAAAGTATAATTAGTAAATAAACCAATATCTGGAAGACTGTAGTAGAGCTCTGTGCCTGTGTTTCTATAGGGTATCTATCCCAGACTTACAAGACTAATGATAAAAGTATAATTAGTAAATAAACCAATATCTGTAAGACTGTAGTAGAGCTCTGTGCCTGTGTTTCAGAATGAGAAGTAAATAATACCTTGGACACAACAGTTGTGTCTAACCTAACACACGTAAACACAGTTTGAACACAAACCTTGTGTCCTATATACCTAATGAATGGGTTAATTAAGGCCTTTATTTTATTTTGTTTTATTTTATTTATTTATTTATTTTGATGTTATTTTATTTATTTATTATTATTTTAAATTTAATTATTTCATTTCTTTATTTATTTTGATGTTTTTATTTTTAGTTATTTATTATTATTATTATTATTATTTTTTTGCATATTATTTTATTTATGCATTTATTATTTAATATTATTTTAAATTTATTTTTTTGCATATTATTTTATTTATGCATTTATTCTTTATTATTATTCCTACTCCCTCACCTCACCTCACCTCACCTCACCTCACCTCTCCTCCTCTGACCCTGGAGTCTGACCTATTCTACCTCCCTGGTGTGACCCTCAACCCGACCCACGTGTTGACCTGACCTGACCCCTCGTCCTCCACTCCCTCGTCCTCCACTCCCTCGTCCTCCACTCCCTCGTCCTCCACTCCCTCGTCCTCCTCTCCCTCGTCCTCCACTCCCTCATCCTCCAATCCCTCCTGGGAGTGTCTTTTTACTTGCATTCTTTCATGCTAATCTCTACTTTATATTATTTCTTCCAGGTTTTATTTTATCATTATAAAAAAATAATAATAATATGTTATTTCTTTCAGGTTTTATATTAACATTATAAAAAAATAAAAAATGGTATGTTATTTCTTCCAGGTTTTATTTTATCATTATAAAAAAAAAATATGTTATTTCCTTCAGGTTTTATATTAACATTATATATATATATATAATATGTTATTTCTTTCAGGTTTTATATTAACATTATAAAAAAATAAAAAAATGGTATGTTATTTCTTCCAGGTTTTATTTTAACAGTATAAAAAATAACTAAAAAAAATAGTATGTTTTTCTTTTGTGTCTTCCTATTTAACTACACACACAGTCCTGTATTTATTATCCCCTTAACGATAATAAATACAGGACTGTGTGTGTAGTTAAATAGAAAGACACAAAAGAAAAACATACTATTTTTTTAGTTATTTTTTATACTGTTAAAATAAAACCTGGAAGAAATAACATACCTTTTTTTTATTTTTTTTATTTTTGGAGATAATGATTCCTCCAAACTCTTCCCAGCAACAGAACACCATTATTTGTGTTCATTTGATCCTGTTTCCTGGCATACTTTGGAGGAATCAAGGCACTCCAATGTACCAAAAGTATACTCTCACGATAATCCCACGAAAAAATGTCACACTAAAAACCCCATGACAGTTTCTTAAGCTGTACACAAATCACTATATAGTCTTAATCATGGGGAGAGTATACTTTTGGTACATTACAGTGCCTTGATTCCTCCAAAGTAGGCCAGAAAACACACCCATATAAAGAAATATAATGGTATCCTGTTGCCTGGAATAATTTGGAGGAATCATAATCTCCAAAAATATCAGAACTATACCCTCCCCTTAAGGGGGAAGTATTTTTTGTGCTGGTAAATCTGGAGCAACTAAATCCTCCAATCTATTCCAAGCAACAAAACACCATTATTCTTGCTCTTCTGGTCCTGTTTCCTCGCCTACTTTAGAGGAATCGAGAAGCTCCAATGTAACACAAGTGAAACATGGCCATACATCTCACTTGGAGCTCCTTTCTTGTTTTAACTCTTAAGAAACTCTAGATCACCTTGAAATAAAGATAATGACGCACTTGTGAGGCAACCGTGTGTGTATGGGTTGTTGATATTGCCACAACAACATACCATCAGCACTGAGGTATAAATTATATTATAGTCTGTTTCCTTCCCTCATCACCCCAGTAAACACCACCAATCTCTTCACTAGGACAACACAGCTGACTTACAAAATGATGAGGTCTGGCTGGAATTCGTAGGCCTGTGAGGTCTGGGTGGAATTCATAGGCCTGTGAGGTCTGGGTGTAATTCATAGGCCTGTGAGGTCTGGGTGTAATTCGTAGGCCTGTGAGGTCTGGGTGTAATTCGTAGGCCTGTGAGGTCTGGGTGTAATTCGTAGGCCTGTGAGGTCTGGGTGTAATTCGTAGGCCTGTGAGGAAATACGTCAAGGATTGATGGGGTTGCGGCTTGCTATTTTTTTATTAAATGTCTGCTGCTTATTTTGAAAATGGTGTTATGTTTCTTTATACGTATGTTGTTGTTGCTTGAATTAGTTTTACACTGTTTTTACTCTTGTATATTCTTCCTAACCAATCCTCTACTCCTCACCAAACAAACCCCTTGCCATTCCAATTCTAAAACTCACATGCTAAACCTTCACCACTTCTTTCCTTCCTTTGCCCATCCTCAACCCAGACCTAACGGGAACCGCCTTGCCGAGGTGGGGGGGCTTGTGTGTCTCTGTAACCTGGTGAGCTAGACTAGAGGGGGCTCCAGCCCCTGCTTTGCCCCGATATCGAGGAGAGAGGGCTTCCCATGCTAGGAAGATCGCCAGTGAGAGTCCAGACTAAATAGTTCCCATCTTTCAGTTCTTCAACTGTCCCTCTTTTCATTTTATTTCCTTCCTGCTTGCTGTCAAACCTCTCTATCACCTTTTTCTGGCGCTATAGGACCTCCATGTTGCGGCGCCTAATATCCATCAATCAATCAATCCTCAACCCAGAGACCACCTGGTTCTTGGGGGAAGGAAAGAAGAGGCGGGGAACAAGAAGGTATTGGTGGTGGTGGTGCAGGTGACAGGTGGGGCCAGGAGGGGGTCAAGTATAGGGTCAGGTGATTGGGATAGGTATAGGATGGGAGGAGAGAGGGACGGACAGGTACACACGCACGCACACACGCACGCACAGGCACACACACACACACACCCTCGCACGCACACTCACGCTCTTACACACTCACACATTATTATTATTATTATTATTACACACACACACTCTCTCTCTCTCTCTCTCTCTCTCTCACACACACACACACACAATTTCGCGTCAAAATTGGAGTTTGGAGGAATCAAGATGCTGAACTGTCCAGAACACTTGCTTATACACCAAACTAATGTTAATTAATAATATCATTACAGGTGTTTGGTGAAGGTGTGGTGACAAGTGGTGATGATTCCTCAGCTGTAGACTACGAGAAGAAGTCACTACTACTGCTGCTGCTGCTGCTGCTGTTGTGTGTCAGTGAATAATGTGATGTTTACCTGTTGTACACTGCATGGGACGTGGTGTTGGTGTGAGGACTGTACACTCGTCATACATCATTTCTGACCAGAGTGTGAGGAGCAGAAAGCTTCGAATCGCCTGGTATTGTTCATTTCCCCACCCAGTACACACATATAGAGGCTGAGTACGAATGCAGGGTATGTGTGAGTGTGTGTGTGTGTGTGTGTGTGTGTGTGTGGTGCCTGCCGTTCGTCTCTGGTCAGGGATTACGTATTACGAGTGTTCTGTACAGTTGCCAAAAAAGGTATTGCGATAAATCTTGATAGAACTTTAACCCTAGTAATATCCACAACTATTTGTAGGGACTATAAACATGTATAACAGAAGGAAATATACATATCCTTCTGTAATTTATACTTATAATCCCTACAAACAACTATAGACATTAATATTATTTAGTGTTGTATCACTAGTTGTCGCAATACCTTTTTTGGCAACTGTACATCACCACAGTCTACAAATATGTAACACTAACCATCAGCTTCACAAGGTTAGTTGAAGTTACTATTGGTCACAAGAACTGATACAGCCACAATCAATAAATCAGTATCATATCAAACTATAATCATACAACAACAACACCTTACGTCAACTCAACCACCAACACTTTCCTTCCATCGTACCAATAAATCAGTATCATATCAAACTATAATCATACAACAACAACACCTTACGTCAACTCAACCCCCTCAATTATTATTATTATTATGAGGTGCTGTAAGATTATACACGTGTTGTTCTTTATTACCAAGATATTTACTACGATGGAAGGAAAGTGTTGGTGGATATTTGATTGTGGCTGTACTGTACCGATTGGATGTGTGTGTAAGAGAGATTTCATTTGTGTATGTATGTGTGAGTGACTGTGTGTGTGTAAGAGAGAGATAGAGAGACTCTTTGTGTGTGTGTGTGTGAAAGAGAAAGAGAGAGATTAATTTTGTGTGTGAGAGATTAATTTGTGTGTATGTGTGAAATAAATAAATAAATAAAGATATAAAAATGGATTTGTGTTTGTTATCCCTCCTTTCCTTATATTTCATCTCTCTCTCTCTCTCTCTCTCTCTCTCTCTCTCTCTCTCTCTCCTTCCTTCATGCTTGCTGTCCTATAATAATAATAATAAATAAATAAATAAATAATAATGTGTTTCAATTTCCTTAGTATAAATATAATTATAAAAATATTTATTACTTATCCCATGAAATAAATGGGTTTAATATTAGTCAATAATTAATTAAGGTGTAAAGAAATATACAATAATAAATAATTCAGGTGTTAAAAAGATTATCATAAAAATATCAAAGTAAAAAAACGAAAAAATAAATGAGTGTTTTAAGATGATACCGTTTTCTCTGATTAAGAAACCTTTGTAAATTGGTGGCAATATTGGAGCAACTTGATTCCTCCAAACTATGCCAGGCAACAGGGTAGATACCATTATATTTATTAATTAATCCTGTTTCCTGACATACTATGGAGGAATCATTGTACTACAAAGTACTACAAGGGACCTCAGATCTCTCTAGGGTAATTTTGTAGCAAACTGATTCCTCCAAACTGTATTATTCCTGCACTAAGTTGTGTTGTCTGAGATACCTTGGAGGACTCAAGGTGCTCCAATGTACCAATTAGTCGCGGTTGGCAATTTAAAATGTGGAATATTCGCTAATTTTGTTAATTAATTACGTAATAAAATAAATTATTATATCCAAATGAAGGGAAAAATATGAGGATTTCAATGATATAATTTCTAATTCAAAATAATTAATAATAAATGAATTATGAACCCAAACGTGAACTATATTCTCCACCAAATCATGAAGTCTTTATATGATAAACAAGGGGAGGGGTAGGGGAGTGGGGTGGGTGGTATGGTGTTAGGGGGGGTAGGGACATGGGTGTGAGGGAGGGGGTATGGGTAGGGGGGTTGGAGGGTAGGGGGGAGGGCAAGTCAACTCAGTAACCCCGTTTATGGACTGCCATTGGAAAGAAAAATTCTGAGCCAATTCATTCAATCTCTTTCACTCTCTCTCTCTATTTACCCTTCATTCCCCTCTCCTTTACCTCTCTCTATCTCTCTATCTCTCTCTATCCGTATTTCCTCCCTCACACCCCACAATCCTCCCTTATCCCCAGAGAGAAAGGGAGTGAGAGAGAGAGAGAAAGAGATAGAGAGATTGATTGGTTGATTGATATTAGACACATCAACATCGAGGTCATATAGCGCCAGTAAAAGGTGATAGAGAGGTGAGACAGCAAGCAGGAAGGAAATAGAAAGAAAAGGGGCACAGTTGAAGAACTGAAAGCTAGTGGCTGGGGCTGAAGGGGCGTCCAAACCCTATAAGTATTGCCCACATTACTACCCTCCAACCCCCCTACCCATACCCCCTCCCTCACACCCATGTCCCTACCCCCCCCTAACACCACACCACCCACCCCACTCCCCTACCCCTCCCCTTGTTTATCATATAATTTCCCACCGTGACTAATTGGTACATTGGAGCACTTTGAGTCCTCCAAGGTATCTCAGGCAACACAACTTAATGCAGGAATAAATACAGTTTGGAGGAATCAGTTTGCTCCACAATTACTCTATGGAAATCTGGGTTTCTTTATAGTATTTATATTCCTCCAAAGTATGTCAGGAAAGAGAATTAATTAATAAATATAATGATATCTATTTTGGTGGAATCAAATTGGTCCAGTATTACCACAACCAACACCAGAGCTTCGAATGTATTAGCTTCGAATGAATCAACTTGATGAACCCTTCTAAAGGGGGAGTAGGGAGGTGGGGTGGTGTAGAGAGGGGGGGGGGTGTATTAGGGTGGTATGGGGGAAGTGTAGGGAGGGTGTAGGGGAAGGTTGTGTAGGGGAAGGTTGTGTAGGGGTAGTAGCATCGAAATTGATTCACCCATTCGAAACTGATTCATTCGAAGCTACTGCCCCTACATCTCTCCAACCATCCAATCCCCTGCCTACACTCCCCCATACCCTCTAATACACCCTCTTTAAAATGGTTCATCAAGCTAATTCATTCGAAGCTAATTCATTCGAAGCTGTGGTGTTGGTTGTGGTAATACTTGACCAATTTGATTCCTCCAAACTATTCCATACAACAGCATTGATACCATTATATTTATTAATTAATTCTCTTTCCTGACATACTTTGGAGGAATCAAAGTACTATAAAGAAACCCAGATTTCCAGAGAGTAATTGTGGAGCAAACTGATTCCTCCAAACTGTATTATTCCTGCATTAAGTTGTGTTGCCTGAGATACCTTGGAGGACTCAAGGTGCTCCAATGTACCAATTAGTCACGGTTGGAAATTATAAATAGAAAATATTCGCTAATTTCGTTAATTAATTGCATAATTAAAGAAATTATTATATCAGAATGTAGGGAAAATTAAGGTGAATTTAATTCTATAGTAATAAATTTAAAATAATTAATATTTAATTAATTATGAACCAAAACGTGAATTATATTCTCCATCAAATCATGACGTCATTATACGATAATCAAGGGGGGGTTTGGGGAGTGGGGTGGGGGTATTTTGTTAGGGGGGGTAGGGACATGGGTGTGAGGGATGGGGTATGGGTAGAGTGAATGGGGGGTAGGGGAGTGGGGTGGGGGTATGTTATTAGGGGGGGTAGAGGCATGGGTGTGAGGGAGGGGGTATGGGTAGAGTGGATGGGGGGTAGGGGGGAGGGGTAGTCAACTCAGTAACCTCATTTATGGACTGCCATTCAAACAATAATTTTGAGCCAACATTTTTTTCTGTATAGGTGATGCCAACTATGGGGAATTTTCACTAGATATGTGGAATCAGAGGTGCCAATGGGGATATTATAGAAACTTTATCAAGCAGACCAGCTGTCAACACTGCTCTCTATCTCTATCTCTTGACACATACCACCCAACACCCCTCCCCTACCTCCCTCTATTACCTCTCTCTCTCTCTCTCTCTCACTTTGTAATGACGTCATAATATGGTTTGGAGGAATCAATTTGCTCCAAACTTACCCTAGAATTATCTGAGGTCCCTTGTAGTAACTTTGGAGTACATTAATTCCTCCAAAATATGTCAGGAAACAGGATTAATTAATAAATATTATAATGGTATCTATCTACCCTGTTGCCTGGAATAGTTTGGAGGAATCAAGTTGCTCCAATATTGCCAACAAACCCATTTATTTCATGGGATAATTAATATGTATTTATACATTTCTTTTTTACTAAGGAAATTCAAACACATAATTTTATTTATTTATTATTATTATTATTAAGGAGAGAGAGAGAGAGAGAGAGAGAAAGAGAGAGAGAGAGAGAGAGATTGATATCGATGTGTGTGAGAGACTGCATAAGAGAGATTGCTTCTGTGAGAGACTGTGTGTGTATGAGAGAGAGAGAGAGAGAGAGAGAGAGAAAGAGAGAGGGGGGGAGACTTTGAATTTGTGTGTGCGAGAGAGAGAGACTGTGCGTATGTGTGTATGTGTGTGAGAGAGCCTGAAAAAAAAATTATTTAATCTAATAAAAAAGAAAATATAATATAATAAAAAAAAATATAATAAAAAAAAATATATATTTATAATTAAAAATAATAATATAATAAAAAAAAATTATGATAAAAAAAATAATAATATAATAAAAAAAAAATAATATAACAATAAAAAAATAATATAATAAAAAAAATTAATATAATAAAAAAAATTATAATAAAAAAAAAATATTTAATATAATAAAAAAAAAATTATAATAACAAAAAAAATATTTAATATAATAAAAAATATTAATGTAATAAAAAAAAATATTTAATATAAAAAAAAAAAATAATAATAATAAAAACAAAATATATAATAAAAAAAAATATATTATAAAAAAAAGTAATATAAAAAAAAATATTTAATATAATAAAAAAAAAATAATATAATAAAAAAATATTTAATATAATAAAAAAAAAATAATATAATAAAAAAATATATTTATAATAAAAAAAATATATATTTAATATAATAAAAAAAATTAATATAATAAAAAAAAAAATAATATCATAAAAAAAAATATTAAATAATATAATAAAAAAAAATATTTAATATAATAAAAAAAATGATATAATAATAAAAAAATAATATAATGATTTTTTTTTAATATAAGAAAAATAAAATATTTAATATAATAAAAAAAAATAACATTATAAAAAAAAATATTTAATATAATAAAGAAAATAATAATAAAAAAAAAAAATATTATAAAAAAAAAATAATAAAAAATTATATTTAATTTAATAAAAAAAAAATAATATAATAAAAAAAAATTAATATAATAAAAAAAATATTAAATAATATAATAAAAAAAAAATATTTAATATAATAAAAAAAAATGATATAATAAAAAAAAATATATATAATTTTTTTTTTTTTAATATAAGAAAAAAAAATATTTAATATAATAAAAAAAATATATATAATAAAAAAAAATATTTAATATAATAAAAAAAAAATAATAATAATAAAAAATATTTATTATAAAAAAAAATTAATACAAAAAATATATTTAATTTAATAAAAAAAAATATAATATAATAAAAAAAAATATTTAATATAATAAAAAAAAATAATACAAAAAAAATATATATTTAATGTAATAAAAAAAAATATAAAAAAAAATAATATAATAAAAAAAAAAAATATAATAAAAAAAATATTTAAAAAAAAAATATATATATAATAAAAAAAAAATAATATAATATAAAACAAAAATTATTTAATCTAATTAAAAAAATATTTTTTTATTCTAATAATATTTTTTTTTTTATATATTAATAAAAAAAAATATTTAATATAATAATAAAAAATAAATAATATAATAATATAATAATAAAAAAAATATTATATATAATAAAAAAAATATATATATTTAATATATAAAAAAAAATAATATAATATTTTTTTTTTAATATTATAAAAAAAAATAATATAATAAAAAAAATATTTAATATAATAAAAAGAAATAATAATAATAATAATAAAAAAAATCTAATATTTTTTTTTTAATATAATAATAATAAACAAAATAATATAATAATAACAACAAAATATTTGATATAAAAAAAATATAATAAAAAAAAAAGAAAATATTTAATATAAAAAAAAATTATAATAAAAAAAAATAATATAATAAAAAAAAATATTTAATATAATAAAAAAAAAATAATAGAATAAAAAAAAATATATAATAAAAAAAAAATATTTAATATAAAAATTATTTTTAATATAATAAAAAAAATAATAATATAATAAAGAAAAAAATATAATAATAAAAAAAATATTTAACATAATAAAAAAAATAATATAATGAAAAAAATATATATTTAATATAATAAATAAAAAAAATAATTTAATAAAAAAAAATAATATAATAAAAAAAAATAATATAATAATAAAAAAAATATTTAATTTAATGAAAAAAAAAATATATAATAAAAAAAACAAATATTTAATATAATAAAAAAAATAATATAATAAAAAAAAAATATGTAATATAAAAAAATTATAATAAAAAAAAAAATAATATAATAAAAAAAAATATTTATTATACTAAAAAAAAATATATATAATATAAAAAAAAAATTATTTAATCTAATATTTTTTTTTATTTAATATAATAAAAAAATATATTTAATATAATAAACATTTTTTTTTTAATATAATAATAAAAAAAAAAACACCACTCACTGTCTGTAATAAAACAAAAACAATATAAGAACCATTCACTTACATTTCTAAATTAATAATAGATCAATTTCAACACACAGGTTTTTATTAAATAATATTTATTATTATTATTATTATTATTATTATTATTATTATTATTATTATTGTTATTATTATTATTATTATTATTATTATTAGGTGGTGGTGCAAAATTATACACATGTATGTTCTTTATTAACAAGATTATTATTATTATTATTATTATTAAGATTATTATTATTATTATTATTATTATTATGAGGTGGTGCAAATTCATACAGGTGTTGTTCTTTATTATCAAGATTATTATTATTATTATTATCAAGACTATTATTATTATTATCATTATTATTAGTATTATTATTATCATTAATAACATTATTATTATTATGAGGTGGTGCAAAATTATACACATGTATGTTCTTTATTAACAAGATTATTATTATTATTATTATTATTATTATTATTATTATTATTATTATTATTTTTATTATTATTACTACGATGGAAGGAAAGTGTGGGTGAATATTTGACTGTGACTGTACACACAAATGTTCAGGGATAATCTCTATTACTTCTCTCTCTATGCACCGAACTTGAAATTAAATCTGGGATGTTATAGTAACAAACACTAATGAATTATATACACTGTGGTGTTTTTTTATTACATTATAGGTTGGTGAAGGGTTGTGTCACATAAAGTGAATTTAGCATAAAGTAAATTGTATATTTCCATAATAAATAATAATAATAATAATAATAATAATAATAATAATAATAATAATAATAATAATAATAATAATAATAATAATAAATAATGGTACTTTAACTTGAAAATGGAGCCTAATGGTTCATGTTATTTTAACAGTTCATGTAAATTGCATTTATTTAATTTTTTCATGATACACACTATTTCAAAGTCACATAATTTAAAATCACATAAAAAGAGAGCAGAGTGTATGTATGTATGTATATGTATGTATATATAGATGTATATGATATTTTTAAGCGTGTGGAATTATGATATTTTTTTCATACTGTACCGTACTGCTACCCTTGCCTCTAACACACACACACACACACACACACACACACACACACACACCATTGTAAATAGTATCAACAACCCTTAGTATATTGTCTGTGTTTGTTTTTTATTGTTTTTTTGTTATTTTTGTACCAACCATATTTATAGTGTGTAATTTGTGAATTTTCAGCTGTATTGCTGCTATCTTGAATAAACCTTTTATCATTATTATTATTATTATTATTATTATTACACACACACACACACACACACATATATGGAAGGAGGTTGTTTTGTGGAATAGTTTGGAGGAATCAGAAGCCTCCAAACACACACACACACTCTTTCTCTCTCTCCCTCTAACACACACACACACACACACACACACACACTCTTTCTCTCTCTCCCTCTAACACACACACACACACACACATTACCGGGACCTAACCTGTACAAACTACTGGGAAGTGGGAACTAACCTGTGTGTGGTGGCTGTGTGTGTGTGTGTAGGTACTGGTAAACACACACACACACACACACTGAGTCATGGCTGTGCAAGTTGGCTTTTCCCCAGCGGCTGTAGAATACATTGTGAGTGACGGCTGTGTGGCTGTAATAATAATAATAATAATAATAATAATAATAATAATAATAATAATAAAGAAAAGGAAAGAGAAGAAAAAGATTGCAAACAGAAAAATAGGAATCCTTGTAAAACTCTTGTACAACTTGTGTTTCATTTTATGCAAAGCTGAACAAACTTAAAACCTCTTTCAAGATATATTTATTTTTCAGTATTGAGAAGAGTGATTTAGACAAAGTAAATTATGTATGTATGTATGTACTGTATGTATGTATGTACTGTATTTATGTATGTATGTACTGTATGTATGTATGTATGTATGTATGTACTGTATGTATGTATGTATGTACTGTATGTATGTATGTATGTATGTACTGTATGTATGTAGTGTATGTATGTATTGTGAATGTGGATACTCACTTTTTGGAAAATAATGAAGCCTTAAAATTTTGGTTGGTTGGGGAGCTAACAAACCAATACCTACATAGGTTTGAACTTATACAGTACATACATAATTTACCATGAGAACTATATATATATATTTGTCATCTCTGTATTAAAATTGTATTACAACATTATATCTAATACATACATACATCTATCTATCTATCTATAGGTGTGACTCCTGGTTCCCTCCGGTAACTCCCTCCAAGGGGGTGGTAAAGGCAGAAGTGTCTCCAGTTGTCCCTGTTCCAACACTCCCTCCTTACTCCCTACTCTGTTCCAACACTCCCTCCTTACTTGTTCAAACCTTCCTCTGACCCTTACTTACTTACTTACTTACTTATGTAAGTAAGTAAGGGTCAGGGGAGGGTTTGAACAAGTAAGGAGGGAGTGTTGGAACAGGGAAAACTGGACACACTTCTGCCGTGGCCAACAAATTCATTAAATAATTCACCCTTAAGGCATTTAATAATAATAATAATGATCACTGTATAGATTACTCACCAAATTCATTAAATAATTCATCCATAAGGCATTTATACGACAAACATTCTTTCGTTTGCGAGCTAACAAACCACTGTGGAATCAACCCTGTCATAACTTTGTTCTCTGTAGAACACTGAAGATGGTGGCAGTGTTCACACAAACTATTTGTATTAATATATTATTTCCATCAACAAGAGTGGGGGGTTTTATTCACCGTTTATGATCATGATGACAGTGTGATTTCACTAATATTAATTCAACCTCAGGTCCTTACTCTATATACAACTCTATTAGGCTGCTTTTACACCAGCGTTCTCGAACGTGCGTTTGGGAATGTGACGTTTTAACATTCAATGGAGTTAAATGTAACCTTTCACACAACACATTACACACCAGTCCAACACTGTGCAGACGTCCAAACCAACATGGACACGTGTGTCGTTATTAACCCTTAACGTCCGGACCGCGGTCATAGACGGCCCCAGGAAGCCTCCGGATCGTGTCTTACACCCCTGCCATGTGGTGACCGGACGGGATGAAGCACCGCTATTGCCAATGTCGGCATTTGCGAGCCCAATTTGGCGGTTTTTTTTTCACTTGGCTATACTTCACCACCATCCCTACAAATCACCATCGTCAGTCAGTGTGTTACTGACTGTAAACATGGATGGATGTGGATTAGATTTCTCGTGCGTGTCCGATTCTGTGGTGCGCCATGCTTACTTACAACACTGACTGCCACCCGCGCGAGCCACGTTCAGTTGTCGTCAGAGCCACTGCACCTAAGCGAACGCAGCCGCGCTCACACGAGAAAGTACCCTTCATTCCTCACTTACTTTCTCGGCAACGGAGAGTTGTAGAGAGCTGAGGTTGGTTTTATTGGAAAGAGGAAGAGTTGATGGTGTTAACAAGATTTAAGTTGTTCAGTATCGTAGTTTAGATGTACAGAGTAAGTGGAATAGAGCGATTTTGGAAAAATCGGCCAAAAGCGCCCGGCCACACAGTAGGGAAAGTAAGACTAGCCCCGGACTGACAAAATGGCTATCCATAGTTATCCCGTCGCGGAGGGGTTAATACACACGTCGTTACTGACTACTGGTAACAATGACAGCTGACACACCAGTGTATAGATACCACGTGTACAGACAGACACAACTGTCGTTAACTACCTCTCTCAGGTGTGGTGACAGCCCAGAGGACTCTGTTAGTTCTGTTCAAACCTTACACACAGATGGATGGATGACACTTGTTGCTACTACATTATGTGTTCAGTACACTGGCAACAATTATTTTTGGTGTGTAATGCATTCAAGTATGATATACTGTATAGTCATTGATAGTAAATATGCATATATATTTCAGCATAATAATTGTTATAAGGTACATTCAGCAGCAAAAGTGCTGTTGCCTCACTTGCTTCACTGAGGCACATGATGTTCATAGACTCCACATTATTAGGTGTAGAAAATGTGTGTATTTCTCGAGTTAATGAACACTGCAGGTCTCAGTGAAGCAGTTGAAGTGACAAGACTTCTGCCCCAGACTGTACATGTATGTATACATCATGTAGCCTAATATAATTAATGAACTAATATTAATGAACTTGGTGGGAAAGCAGGGTGGAGGTAGGAGGGGGGAGGGTGACTGTCAATATTGAAACGTGGACGCGTAGCAAACGTGTGTCCAACGCGGCTACAAAAATCTAACGCGTTCCCGAACGGATATCAAAAACGCTGGTATGAGAGCAGCCTTAGACTCACTGTATATACCCTGGTGAACCCTGTTAGAAGAGTCAACCCCTGCCATTACACACCTGCTCCAGGGGTAGAGGTAACCCTGCCGTGACACAGCTACTACAGGGGTAAATGAGTCAACCCCTGCCATTACACACCTGCTCCCAAAAGTCCTGGCACACCAACACACACACACACCTGCAATGCAAATAAATATTAATACCATATATTAAACCATCGTCCAGGAACACTTGGAAGAGGAAGGTGAACTGAGCTCTTGATAAAACAAATAAACAGAAACTCATTCCTATAAATAACTGTAAGTGATTTACATTAGTGTTGAGTACAAGGATGACCCCGAGTCACTACAGAGGAAGAAAGAGAAACAAAAAAGAGAGATAAGTCGATGCAAATGTGATAAAAAAGTTACTTCTAGTGATAAAGGGTTGATTCCACAGTAGCATTGGTTTGTTAGCTCCCCAACCAACCAAAATTTTAAGGCTTCATTATTTTCCAAAAGGCGAGTATCCACATTCACAATATCTATCCAACAGTTAGATAATAATGATCACTGTATATATTACTCACCAAATTCATTAAATAATTCACTTATAAGGCATTTACACGACAAACATTCTTTCGTTTGCGAGCTTACAAACCAAAACAAACCACTGTGGAATGGACCCAAAGGATTGCTCTGTGATAAATGTAAACAATGGTTCCATATAGGATGTGTCAAGATCACAGTAAAGAAATATGATATATTAAATGAGAATAATGACCTTATGTGGTTGTGTAGGAAAAAAAGGTTAGGTTAGGTTAGGTTAGGTTAGGGAAGATGAGTTTTTAGAAGAAGTATAGAGCTTTAATGGAAGAGAATACAAAATTGAACACAGAAGTTTTGACAATAAAAGGGGAAATAAAGTAATAGGGTTTGTTAGAGATAGGCCTACCCTAATGGCAGAAATTAAAGAAATGGTAAAAGGCTTAATTAAAGACAGATATATATACCTAAAGAGAATGGTGTGAACTTAATGGGTAACATAGGTACAACTTACAGGCAGAGGTTAGGGAAACTGTATATGAAGAGTTAAAAGAAAAACAAGATAGAGATAAGAGGAAAAATAACATTGTAATCTATAATTTACAGGAAAGTCAAACAGAAACAGAACAAACAGATAAAGATGAAGATAAATCATGAAGGAAATTAAGGTGAATGAAAGAATAGTCATGAATAACTTAATTTAATAATATTGGGAATAAAGACACAAAACCAAAACACACCTATACTAATTAATCACTCTGACAGATGACAATATGAAATGGGAAATATTTAAAAATGCTAGAAATCTAAAGAACACCTACAAAGACTCAGATGAAGAAGACAGGAATAGCTAAGGATAGGACTAGGAAGGAGAGGGAGGGAAGAGAATAGGAAAAGGTATGAGAAGTTGAAGGAGAAACTAGATGAAAAAAAAGCCAATGGAGAAACATGCATGTACATATGTACTTATTTTTCACTATTGTAACTTGAACAGATGCGTTTTCAATGACTTTTTAATGAAAAGAGAAGGTAAAGAGGAATAATAATAATAATAATAATAATAATAATAATAGCCTAATAAGAGATGGAAAGTAAGGATAATAATAATAATAATAATAATAATGAATAGAAAAGGAAAGAAAGAATAATAATAATAACAATAATGAATAGAGAAGGAAAGGAGAAATAAGAGTAATAACATATGTAAATATTAGACTAAAATTAGTTACTATACAAGGGTTAAGTAAAGTTAAATTGGTAGAAGTAGAGAGGCTGATAAGAAGTGAAATAGATATATTATATTTAACAGAAACTCAATTGAGATTTGATAAATATATACTAAACAAGGGATTGGGGAAAATTGAGAGTTTTAAAATTAAGAATAATGTAAATATATAATGTAAATAAAGTTATAGTAAATAAAAAACAAACAAAACACCCAGATATAATGCAAGTCCAATTACTGATGATGGGGTTTAAAATAAATATTATACTTGTATATATGTCAGTTAATGATGATGAAAGAAACTTAAAAATTAAAAGAATAATTGAAGATGAGCTGGAATGGTCACGTTGGTTTTTTAGGAAATCAAAAATTGGATAGAAATGGAAAGATAGTTTTGAACTTATTAAATAAATAATATGTAGCGGGATTTATACATGGAGAAAGTGTGATAGATTACTGTCTTATAAATAATGCCCTAAGTAACAAACTAAATTCAATTTTCATTGATGAAAATAAAGAAATATTTGATTTATCAGATCATAACTTAATGATTATTGACTTTGGAATTAATCTGAGAAAGCGAAAGTATGACCAATTCATAACTAAAACATATATAGACATTAACGAGAAGACAAAAAAAGATTTCATGAAGGAACTACATAAATTAGAACATACAGATATAGACAGAATAGAGACCTTTGAGAATAATATGATAATTGCTAGAGACAAGGCTATGCAGAAAACAATAAAAATAAATGTAGATAAAAGAGGAAGTTGTATAAGAGAACCTCTATGGATAACACACACACACACGTATTTAAAACACACACACACACATACACACGTATTTAAAACACACACACACACACACATATAAAACACGTATTAAAAATCATATATACATATAAACAAATACACACAACATAAACAAACACACACACACACGTATTCAAAACACACATATAAAACACACATACACGGGATAATATTAACAAACTGAAAGGTAATGAGATTAATAAAAAGGAACTTAAAATATATGAAAGAGAAAACGAAAAAATATCATTTAACCCAAAAGAAGCAGGTAACGCTCTAGAAACTTATTGTACAAGTATATGTATATAGAAAACATGAAAATGAGATAAATATTGTATGGAATGAAAATGTGATGAGAGACTATAGACGTGAATATGAAATAATTACAGGTACAGTTGGACACAGGAATTCATGGTACAGCCCAGGTGAAAGATGGTCTATTTCTCCCAATATCAAGTTCCTTAGTGCCAAATAGGAGACATCAGGGGCAGAAGTCAGTATTGAGGATGGTAATAAATAGCAAGTACCTGATAATAGACACACAATGGTTACTCAAATGGGACAAGTATCTTTCACCTCCTGGGCTGTACCACCCATTCCTGTGTCTAACTGTACTTAGTAGTAGGTAAGTGTACAAAGTTGGATTTACCAGTCCATTTACAAATTGATTTATTTAGTAAAATGGTATTACCAATACTGACGTATGCATGTGAAATTTGAGGTCCTTATATTGTGAGAGAGAGTGAGTTACTGTATGTGAAATATTTAAAACAGATACTGAGTGTTTATAAAAATACCTGTAATGACATAGATGGTTTATGGTGAACTTGGAGTGTTTCCTCTTGACAGTCACATAAAAACCAGAATGGTTGAATATTGAGCAAGAATAATCTTAGGTAAGGATATCAAATTGTGTCATGTAATGTATTAAAAATATCCTTAATGAGTGTGTTATGTGAGGATTAGGATTATCTCAACATTTACCTAACACAATAGAGATTAAAAAAGCTGTACAATTAAAGTTGAAACATTGCTAAAAATCAATATGCTGCAATTATAAGATTATTAAGTTTGATTATGGATGGATGGATGGATGGAAGGACAGACAGATATATAGATATAGATAGACAGACAGACAGATATATAGATATAGATAGATAGACAGACAGACAAACAGACAGATAAATAGATAGATCGATAGATAGATAGATAGATTTATTGACAGTCTCTCTCTCTTTTTCTCTCACTCTCTCTCTCTCTGTTATATACCAAATTATTATAATGAAGAAATAATGAGGTTATGTCAACAATATATACCAAATTATTATTATAATGAAGAAATAATGAGGTTATGTCAACAATATATACCAAATTATTATTATAATGAAGAAATAATGAGGTTATGTCAACAATATAAATAATGAGGTTACGTCAAAATATATACCAAATTATTATAATGAAGAAATAAATATATACCAAATTATTATAATGAAGAAATAAATATATACCAAATTATTATAATGAAGAAATAAATATATACCAAATTATTATAATGAAGAAATAAATGTATACCAAATTATTATAATGAAGAAATAATGGTTATGTCAAAAATATATACCAAATTATTATACAACAAGGACTATGAATTTCAATTACATGTTGTTAATGCAAAATACAAATATAAATATAAATGTCATATGCATAATTGCAATTATGCATTATATTGGTAGAGAAATAAATATATTATTTTATATGTGGATGTTGGTGGATGAGTAAATAATAATGTATGTGTTGATAATATTGTATATAATATTGTGTGTCCTTGTTGGTTTGGACGTGTGTGTTGTGTTGTGTTGGACTGGTGTGTAATGTGTTGTGTGAAAGGTTACATTTAACTCCATTCAATGTTAAAACGTCGCGTTCGGAAACGCTCGTGTGAAAGCAGCCTAAGAAGCCAACATCATTGTGTGTGTGTGTGTGTGTGTGTGTTTAATGTCAATGTTTGTATGACTCACTAACCTTCTATATTCTTATTACATCATCACACACACACACACACACACACAGAGGTCCTTAAGAAGCCAACATCAGGACTGGTATCAATATTCTTTCTTGTACCATGTTACAAATTGACCCTCGTCTCCCTCCATCTGAAAAACAACACATGGAATTAATTAAAGCCGTGTTTATGCACGGTCAGATTACCGAATCTCGTCTTGGGTTAAACCAAGCTGAGTGAGGGCTGCTGGACTATTTATGTATGTGCGGCAAAAAGATACCAAGACGACCCAAGCCAAAATGGTAAAAACCAAGACAGCCCATGAATCCAATCCAAGCTACTGTACCTCCAGAGCAGTGTTGGCAGAATGGTGGTGGTGGAGAGTGGAATACAAAGATAAAATGTTGGTAATACATGTAAGTACTACATTTGTGTGTGTAAAATAGTTAAGAAATAATGCCAGACCTTAGGAGTTTACTATAGTGATATGTTATGTAGGTAGAATATAAACAACAAGTGGGTGGATGTTTGTGTAAGTGGGTAATTATAATATTTATTTGGGATTAAAGCCAAGAATAAATATGGTAATTTGAGTTTATATTATTCTTAACTATGGTTAATTAATTTAACCTTAATGACGTAATATTACAGTTAGTACATTAATTTAATGTACTATATATTTACAGTACAGTAACGAGTACTATACTGGAATAATATTTAAGTCTTGCAGTGTTTGGAATGGAAGTTGAAGCTGGTTTTTTACCATCATAGTGTGTGTTAATAATTGTCATTAATCATAATAAAATATAGTTGTTTCAGTACAGTATATCCTGATATGATTATGATTTATATAGTACACAACAAGCTAAAATAATATTGGGTATTTTTACAACATCAACATCTATTGGTAGGTAATATTCCATCTCCTCTGATATAAGATAAGCCAAATACTCTACTTAATGGGCCATTGATTACTCATTACTGTTTCGTCAAACTATATATTTCAGCTCATACTTCTGTTTAAACGGCTGTCAACAACTTGGGCAAAGCTAAGTTTTCGCCTCCCCCAATCCTGGTCTGTTTTTGCAGGCGAAACCAAGCCGTCCCAAGACAGCTCTTCAGATCCAATCCCACTGCTTGACACACATAAATACGGCTTAAGGTGTTTTGGGAATAGAGGGACAGGCTTGGTGGGGGTTTAGTGGGGTGTGGGAGTAGAGGGACAGGCTTGGTGGGGGTTTAGTGGGGTGTGGGAATAGAGGGACAGGCTTGGTGGGGGTTTGAGGGTGTGTGGGAGTAGGGGGACAGGCTTGGGTTGACTGGGGGTGTGTGTGGGAGTAGGGGACAGGCTTAGGTTGTGGTAATAGAGGTACATTTACATGGGTAACATTCTTTCGTTTACATGTTGAATGAGGTACAGTATAATATCACACTACCTCCATGTACAGTTGGCCAAGAAAAGACTGCAACCAAATTTACTGGTGTGTGTGTGTGTGTGTGTCAATATCTGTCAGCTGCTCCAAAGTAAACACTCATATTTTATCAATGCATCACTCACAACCTATAACCTTTGTATGTATAGATGTTATTGTCTTCAGCTAATTACATTCATCCATACAAAGGTTATAGGTTGTGAGTGATGCATTGATAAAATACCAGTGTTTACTTTGTAGCACCTGACACACACACACACACACACCAGTAAATTTGGTTGCAGTCTTTCCTTGGCCAACTGTACATGGTTTTTGCGGGACTGAGACTGATGGAAGAAAGTTTTGTGAACGAGGAACAGTGGTGACATTCACGGGACAATTATGGAATATACACTGTGCTTTTTTTTACTGTATGTATGTATGTATACTGTATATACACTCTCCTCTTTTTTTATTACATTATAGGTTGGTGAAGGGTTGTGTCGCATAAAGTGAATGCCTGTATGTATGTATGTATACTGTATATACACTCTCCTCTTTTTTTATTACATTATAGGTTGGTGAAGGGTTGTGTTGCATAAAGTGAATGCCTGTATGTATGTATGTATACTGTATATACACTCTCCTCTGTTTTTATTACATTATAGGTTGGTGAAGGGTTGTGTCGCATAAAGTGTATGCCTGTATGTATGTATGTATACTGTATATACACTCTCCTCTTTTTTTATTACATTATAGGTTGGTGAAGGGTTGTGTCGCATAAAGTGAATTTAACATAAAGCAAATTGTACATTTCCATAATAAATATTGGTGCTTTAACTTGAAAATGGAACCTAATGGTTCATGTTATTTTAAGAGTTCCTGTAAATTGCATTTATTTATTTTTTTTCATGATACGCACTATTTCAAATTCACATAATTTAAACTTACATAAAAAGAGAGCAGAGTGTATATAGATGTGTATGTGTGTAAGTATGTGTGTATGTATGTATATATGTAGTGTGATAACTGTTATGATACCTTGTTCTACCAGCCCCAATCAAACCTTGTACACAGTGCTATACTCTGTTCAAAATTTGTGTTCCTTTTGGCCTCTTATGCTTAGATAGATAGAAAGAAATAGATAGATAGATAGAAATAGATAGATTTATAGATAGAAATAGATAGATTTATAGATAGATAGATAGAAATAGATAGATTTATAGATAGAAATAGATAGATTTATAGATAGATAGATAGAAATAGATAGATTTATAGATAAATAGATAGAAATAGCTATACTCAAACCAGAATGTACTGAGCTCTCGGATGGTGATGAGGATTAGGAGCGGTGTTGCCAAATCTCCACCAAAACAAACCCACATGGTAGCCATCATTCTTTATGATACATTTAATGGGGTAACCCCTCTAAAATGATTGTACTGTATTTTCTGTATCTTCAGTCATTTTTTCCTCTTTTGATA